>JALPQI010005405.1:0-66337 GCA_025490895.1 Thaumatotibia leucotreta
AATAGGTAAGCCCGTTTTGCCCATCCTTTACCCTAGAAATAGCTGCCATGTCATTTTAATGTCCAATAATTAAAAAAAAAGCAAAACAAGTCGACACTCGAGAGCCAATTGCATTTGTGTGTCGAGTCGCGTGTGCGGCGACATTAGCCCGCCCCTGCGCCGCGCCTGGGCCTTATTACGTGTATCGTGTATCTACTGGGTGCGTAGCCAAGATGACAATCGCTAACGCTCAGTCCCAATGAAACGCAAAGTTGTCAAGACAACAAAACGGCGCTTATCATAAACAACGCTGTATTCCAAAATAGTACGCGCTTGCAATTGGAATTCTAGTGCTTCATTGTTAGAATTCAAATTACGACAAGATATTGTCTAAAGATGCAGCGTTATTCATGATAAGCGTTAAAGTTTTCATGACGAAGGTCTCAAAAAAAAAAAACTACGCGACGCTATAGTGTTAGCGATTGGCATCTTGGCTACGCACTTTAGTGATAATGTTGCTATCGTAAGACGTATCAGCCAACTACAATTTAATTATAATTTGTTATAAAATCAACGAGCAGAATTCTATTTAATATTCCTTATTATATCAAGACCATTTAAATCAAATGCGATTCGTAATGTAGTTGGAATCGTGATTTTAGACGTGTTATTCAAAATGCTCTCTGACGTCGATTAATACAGTGAATGTATACTTCAAAGATACATACTTTCTTGTAAGCTTATTAAAGTTTGTTGAACTTCATTGTAACGTTGATAACTTTGTACCTATGTATGTATGTATGTATGTAAATTCTTTATTGTACACAAAACAGGTAAAAATACACATTTATACAAAAGTTTTGACAAGTACAAAGGCGAACTTATCCCTGTAAGGGATCTCATCCAGTAATCCATTGTAATTTTGTTTCCGCATATTTTTAAGTTGTACCTTCCATGGACTAGTTTAATCCTATTATATGTATAGTGATATTCTATCTATCCTATGTATGTATGGGCGCGGGTTGTTTATTGAATAGAGAGAGAGAGAGATGTCCCGTCACCTGTCACCCCTCCCGCTCCTCCTCAGCAGCTCCCGCGGAATGTAAAACATCCTCAAAGAGGAGTTCACGATTCACGCAATCGAACCGAATAACAAAAGCAAAGTTTCGTCATAACTCATTTAAGCGAATGCCATTGCATACTTATTGCCTTTGAAAATCGACGGGCTCTTGATAGCAATAGCGACACGTGATGAGGCCTGGCTATGGTAGCGCGGTGGCGACAAGTCCTACTCTTATCTAGAAACCTATTTATTATAATATAAAGAATAATGTTCGGTCCCCTATTATGATAAATGAGAAATTATGTACAGAATGACCGATAGAAACAAATTGCACATTAACAGTAGACCAACATAGCCCTGAAAATAATATAGGTATAAGTTTCTGTAAATTTTGAGGATTTGGTTCTGCCACTTCAACGAAGGCGTCATTAGAGTGACAGAAAGAAAGCTTCGAGATTTGCGGATTTCGAAAGTTGAGTAGGCTGCTGGTTAACCTAAATACAAGAAAGTCATATTATTCTTCTTTTTCATTAAATAATACATTAGGCTCCCGAGCCCAATTATCACTCCGACCAGTAGTGATCTATTGTGATCACTACCTACTACCAGGGGCCTATTTCTCAAAAGTTGGTAACTTGTAATACAAGCGGAAGTCTCTTTTCAACACCACTGATTAAATAAGGACTTCCGCTCGTAATACAAGTTACAAGCATTTGGGAAATGGACCCCAGCTCCCGGTCTAGTAGTCCCGGTCCCGGTAGTAATTCAAACATCTGCATAATCTTTTTAATTTTATATATGGATCATTAAGTATCAGGAGAGATGAATACCAGTAGGTACCTACATAAATAAAATACAAAAACAACACGTTAATGTTCAATGGTCCACGCTGAATGCTCTGAACTTATTATACTTATAGGTATAACTTGTACTCGTATTCTCCGATATAAAATCCTTAGTCAATTGCGCAGTGAATTGATTGGAGCAATTTTTCGGCAATTACTTGCCGATCGCCACCAAAGTTCCAGGTAGAAATTCGCATAAATAAGCAACGAATAACCCGATGCGCACTTTATATTTATTATTTTCGGAATACGAACGATTATGCTGTATTACGACTCTAATACGGGTGATTCAAGGAACTCTTTGAATTCAAAATAATGTTATGACTGAAGGTAACAAACAAATAAAATCGGTTAAGCACGAGTTGGACTCACACTCTGAATGTTCGTTGAATAAATTATATTTAACACAAAACGGTTTCCTAGAATGCAACTGCAAGCAAATAAATATACATAGGTAGGTGTTTTTTTAGGTTCATAAATTAATTTTTAACTACCTAAGTAGGGACTACATTCTTTCAAAAAATAAGTGGAAGGACATTCATTATCAGTGAAGCAAGCACCGATAAAACAGTAGATTCTTTAATATTTTATAGTATTTTACCTATTAGTGCTTATATGTACACGACGCATATTATTGTATAGCTTTACTTGTTATAATTTGCCTTCTTCCCTTTTCTTCTTGTCCATTCTATAATTTCGAATTCAGTGATAAATTTAACTATCATACAGTGAATTAGCATCTATTATTCTGATAAACAATAGATTAGTATTTTCTTAATGTAGTCCAACATTCGAAAGTCGTAATTGGAAACGAATTATCGCTACTACGCAATTTACCTAATATTAGAATTAGCATCGATTTGGATTCCCTAATTTATGCTCAAAAGACTTTGAAACAAAGTAAACAGCATTATATCCAATGTCAAAGCATAAAGATAATCACGCGTCGGTGGCAAGTTAGATGCCTAATGCGCTTGCACAAGTTGTGATTGCATGCCGCAACTTGGTGGCCCCACTTGATACCTTTTGTGTGCCGTGCCTTTGTGCTGCGTTTACTTTGCTCTCAGTTTCGTTGCTGCAGCGTGATGGGTTTTACTCAAACTAGCCTACTGTTTCACATTCGTGGGATGCTTTAGATGATTTGACTTTGAAAGTGGCTTACATGAAAAAAATATACAAAAAGTAAATATACTACATTTTATTATTTTAACGCAGACAATCTGCATTAGGTACTCGAAAATTGTGAAAAAAATCAAAACACGAAATACTCGAATACCTACGTTGGTAGAGGATTGTTTTTAACGTACGAAGGTCTATCCCATGTGTGAGTTGGGATAGGTCTTAGGTTTTAGTTTCGTCTGTTTTTTTGCGATTTGTCATGCAAATAAAGCAAATCGCAACGTTTTTGGTTGCATTGTTTCATTGCCCAAAGGTTGTCTGGAAGAGATCGCTCTTTAGCGATAATACCGCCTGTTGTGTTACCTCAGCCTTTAATTTTTTTTTGTTATTTTATGTTACGAACTGTGCAATAAAGAGTATTGTATTGTATTGTAATACCCGGATATTCTAAAAATCTATATGTATCGCGTTCCTCAAACCTTTGTCACGTCACACAAACTAACGACAACGCGACGCTAAAGGCAAAAGCGATAATCCCTGTCTCAGACCTGAGTTAGACACCTTCGCGACTAACGAAGTTCCTGTAATCCCCCTCGCCCCGCGCCCCGGGCCCCATCTTTGTAATCAAGTTATAGTCATCTCATGTCTTACGCGTACACACACACCCCGTTTGTGTAGACCTGTGTAAATCTTTATGAACTCTTGACAATAGTTGAACAATGTAAGCAGTTTATTAACATTTAAATTATGAGAATCAGCATAATATATCATTACTTATAGATAATTATGTTATATTTGTATGTGTACCTATCCACATATAAAACTTAAAAAAAAAAACAGTAATTACAGTCGAACTGACAACCTCCTCCTTTTTGGAGTCGGTTGATAAATTCCGATTTTAGTTTCATGGGGTCAGGGACCGGAACCGTTATTTTACAAAAATCGTCGAAATAACCCAATATTTCTAAATGTTTTATACTACCTACTTAATATTTTATGTTATTTACAATATCATGTTTTTAAATGACTCCATTAACTTAGAGTTTATATAAGTACCAAAGAACGAAAAACGAACCGTTCTTTTTTATGGAGAAAATAATGGTTTCGGTCCCTGGCTCAAACGCACGCAATTGTTTGCCGAAATCGCGAAACGTGTGGTCCTCGTAACTAAAAACTTGTTAGATTTAATTAAAGTAGGTACAGAAATAGTACCAATTTGTATATTTAATAAAAAAAAATTGGGTTATCTAAATGGCTATAATAATTACAAACATACTGAATATGTACATCCATGAGATATGTTAATTATTGATGTCTATTTCAAACAACATGTATTGTTTAATTTACTACGAACCAAATCCCTAGTAGGTAAATAACAACCAGCAGTTAAATAACCCTTCGGAAGATCTCACCGCATCCTGTTTAAAGATGTTTCTAGAATTATTAACTAAGATATTTTGAGGTACAAATTCAAAGTTTCATTTATAAGGGATCGGGGTACGTGTTCCGGTCCGAAACCCTGGGGACTCGCTATTGTTTCCACGGTGAGCCTACCATCACTGCCACTAATACGTTATATTGACACAGATGAGATTATTACTATATCAAGCTTCCTTCTGAACATCCAGTTACGAAACTAATCTGTGTGCATTTTATTTGTCTGTGTACATTGGATGATTAAAGTTTCCGTCAATGTAAGTACACGTAAGATGAACGTCATGTCTATAATTGATGGAGATGGTTAGCTTTTATCATAGTTGCATAAGTTTTAGATACAAGTCCGCTATCAGAACGAGTGATTTAATATGTGTTTTTAATAATACGTAGAATGATTTCAATAATAATAAGCCAATTTAGGATGGTTTTCTTGTTGATTCAAGGAGCATCTCTTCATTGTGTATCTAAATGTGGAAAAGCAAATCCAACAAATTGGCTTCTAAAGTAATGAATCCTTTGTTACCAGAGACATTCCACTTTTTTTAGGGTTCCGTAGTCAACTAGGAACTCTTATAGCTTCACCATGACTGTCTGTCTGTCCGCTGTCCGTCCGTCCACAGATGAAAAATCTCGGTGACCGTCGGCACTAGAAAACTAAAAATTTGGTAGCAATATATAAATCAACCACGCCAACCACGCAGACAAAGTGGTAAAATAAAAAGTGGAACAAATTGTTTTTATTAAGGAATTATTTTTTTTAAGAATGTACCTAATATATTTCAAAATTAAGACCTAAGTTGCATACTAAAAACAGGTTTTTCATTACTGGAACTAAAGTCAGGTAGCTACACTAGCTACTTCTGTTGCTAATACCCATACAATACTTTCAACTTTCAACGTCTAAGTGACACGGTGCAAATACAAGTTTAGCTCTATGATCTTTTTAAAACGCTAAGGTTGGAATCTCGTTAAATTCAAAGACAACATAGTTTTGTGCCCGCAATATGGGACACACCGCAGAATGAAAGGGTCAATCTTTCGGAAGATCTGCTCAAAGCATAACTCCAAACAAGGGTCAGCTCTGATTTGTCGCTCTCTTACCTACTTAGGTGAACAATAAAAGAAACAAGTTTTCTAGTTAATTATATCTACTACAAGTAGGTACTAGAACCATTAAATACTCGTATAAATAATATAACCAATTAACAATTGGTAAAAACTTCATTCAACGATGTGTAAATAGTTTTTTCACCACACTGCTCGTAAACACGCGGTTTGTCCTTCAATATCAGAGCGCAAAACTGTGTTTTAATCTCTAGAGGTTAAAGTAATTTTTTTTTAGTGTAGTGAAAAATGTTGTGTTTCACTCGGCAGCAAAGCTTGTTCAACTTTCGTACCTTAAAACCCTCACATCGCTCAAGATTCCATTTTATGAACCACTCGCTGCGCTCATGGCTCAAATTCTGAAATCTTTCGCTTGCTCGGGTTTCAAAATTTGCACGAAAGTTAAACAATCACTTTGCTCCCTAGTAAAACAAATAACTATTTTAACAGAGCTAAAATTATATTATAGTACTGAACTACGAAAAATCCCTGCGAAATTAAATATAGTTAATGGTGTATGTATGAAAACCGCCATGAAAGTACATTTTAAGTTTCTCAATTAATAAGCTCGGCATGGTTACCGTAAGGCAATTAGTAAAATTTAAAGGTTTATTTAGCAAAATACCTGTAATAATGTGAATATGGAATTTAACCATTTAGGTAAACAGGGCAGATGCGCCCGTCTGCCCACTATGGGTACCAGCGCGGTCATTTACTGACTATATTAATTATGGCATTAACGTATATTATCACACCATCAAACTAAAGGTTTCACGACATAAACCTTAACGAGTAAAAAAATGGAATCTTCATATATAATACTTTCCAATATAGTTGATAAAATTTCAACTCGCTAATGAAAATCTTAACTAAAGTAGCACAAGAACAACAAATTTGCTCTAGATTTTATATATGTTTACTTATTTTATTAATTTATTTAATAGTACATTATTGCAGAGGCCGGGAAAGCGAATTTCGTGGATGAGTATTTTTTGTCGGACGAAGCGAAGCTGAGGCCGACAATTACATACGAATCCACGAAATTCTATTTCCGTCCGAGGCACATATAGGACTTTTCTCCAAACATGCAAGGAAATAAAACAAAATTTATTACAATCGATTAAGTAATTCTTCTTGCAAATTGAAGAACAATTGAAAAGAAAAAATCTCTTATGATTCCCGCCTAAACTTTTTTTTAATGCATGGTCGTTCATAAAAAATAGTAACGATATCTATGGTTTCATTAAACCGTACCTACACGACCTGACACACCGAGGCGTTTGTAACTCATGATAGAACGAGACGGCCATAGATTTGATCGCCGTCTCTCGCTCTATCCAGACCAGGCGTTTGGTCGTGGCTTTAGAATTTGGCTGTATGCATTTTTTTCAAAGTCCAAAAGTAGTTTTTAAGAAGTAAAAAACAATACATTAATGGATTTTAGTACAATTTCGCGGCCGCAAAAACTGTACAATAATGAAAATCTTTTTTTTTAATTTGAGCTGATACATAAGAAGGTACTTCGCGTTTCGTTTTTGCTACATTAATGCGAACATTTCCGAGCATATTGGAGAAAAAGTATATTTCTGTGTCCTTCTCCAGCTTTAACATAAATACGTATAGGTGAAGCCTTTCCGCTTGGCAAAGGCTCGTTTTCCAATCGAGTTGAGAATAGCAATGTACAAGTTGCAGAACATTCTCAAAATTGCGGGAATATACACGGAAATTACCGAGAATTTGCATGTGAATTCAAGAGTATGTTCTTATTGAGAATGTTTCCATGAGAACTTATAAAAAAAATGTTTCAATGCTCTGAGTTTTATTTTATGTTTATAACAAACTTGAATACAAACTTTTCTCAACCATACCTACTCGTAAATATTTACGTAGTACGAGTATCTTTTCATTGAATTCAGCATGCTTTCATTTATTAACTCGTTTGTAGGAATACTAGGGGTAATTCCAAAGTACCTGATTAATGATTCCTAGAGTCACGCATAGATTGAAAGACAAAAATTAACCTTCATGTATACAAATTAATCAATGCTACTAATTCCGTCCGCTAACCATGTAGCCGTAGTATGTACAGTGGCGTTCAGAATTGAATGGATAATTCATGAATGAATTAAATCTATCTAATATCATCACGCAGGTTAAAACCAAAGAAAATACAAAAATACCTATATTTTTCTTTTCTTGTTACCTACGTGATAGACTATCAAATTTTTGCTTAACTTTGGCTTGGACTGCAAAGATGTGAAACTAGTAGCTGGATATACATATGTATAGTGTATTACATTTTGCAAATTGGCATTGACTAAGGAATTATATCTATTAAATTAGCTAATGAGACACAGAAACGAACTTGTCCAACAGACATTCGGAAATATACCTAAAATATACCTATACCTATATACACGCCTTTAACGTGGGTGTAATGGCTAATAGTTTTCTTTAATGAGTAGAATTATTGTAGCCGTAGCAGCACAAAGTAATATTAATTTAAATGAAACTAAGTAAACTTTTTTTAATCGTGATAAAATCCATTACTAAACTTGCGTGCATGGGTTTCTCGTAAAAAATAAAAAGGAAACGATCATAGTAACAGCAAAGGTCAGCAGATGAAGCACCAACTAAGATATATAAGAAGTTACTATTGAGGTTGTTATTCAGAATTAAGTCTATTTAGTATAGTCGTTTCGACTATTTATTGATTTAAGTGGAAATTACTTAGCTATAAGAAGTATAAGTTTTTCTAGCGGCAATTGATATAATTACATACATAGTTCTTATGACTTCATGGAAAGTAAGTCTGTATAATTATATAATAAAAATACCAGTTAACTGCCTGGCTTAAAAAGTAATCACCAATGTTGTCAACTACAAGTAATGGCACGCCCACGAAGGAGTTCCAAGCCAACCTTTTTCATTACTGGATAGGCATTATTATATGGATTACAAATATTCGAAGCCATTATAATTCAATTTATCCAGCCCTTTTTTTAGAGTAGTAATTAGGTACAATCAGAATCATAAGCATCAAAACATGCGTAGCCGTATGAGTTGGAAAGTAAAGGATACGTTAGGTTTTATTCGATACGTAATGTATTCTATCGCGTTCGCCCTGATATACCTATTGTAACAAGCGCGATGGCCTGATGATGTACTTTACGTATCGAATAAAACCTGATGTTACGTTATCGATACTTGCAAAGTCATAGTACAGCTAGTGAAGGGGTCAATAGCTTTAATTCCCTTGCATTAGGTACAAACTTCTGAAAGCATATTTTACTATTTGTAAACTTTTGATGCAGACCGTACCTGAGATTTTGAATAATTTCTAAATATACACGGTATTTCCTGAGACACTAGTAACCCCGCACACATGTATATGTATAAGTCATACGGAGCAACTTTTAGTATGAGATCAACCCCGAAATCGCAAAAAAAAAACGTTCATATACAAAATGTCCAGATCATGTGACCAATTTGTATATATTTTTTGTTTTATTTGAATTCGGGGTTGTCCCATAGGTACAGCCTACTAAAAGTTGCTCAGTACTTATTTATGTTAGTATACGGTGTGCGGTGAGATTATAAGGTACCAGAGATCGGACAAATGTGCGTCATTGTTCACAATAATATGGACATGACTCCAAAGTTGATTGAAAAATTAATCATTTAATAATTTTCAGTTAATAGTCACCTTAAAACTTCGAAACAAAATTTCAAGAAATTATTCGTTTAATTATGCAATTAATCAAATTTGGATTCATATCCATATTCTTGCGAACAATGACGCACATTTATCCGATCTCTGATTATTACATAGTGACTCGGGAAACACCAAGTACATACTGGACAACAGAAAAAGAGCTAGATCATCAATAGGCCAATTTGTAGCATGTATGTAAATAACGAGTGAAAATCGATGGCAAGTAGTTACCGAGTCAGTCCGGCGGGTGCGGGCTTCCGTTCCCCGGATTTTAATGTTTCACCCACTCATACTATATTAAAGATCGCTATCTCAGGAAGGTGCACTATTAGCTTCGGTTTGATTAAACCCTTTCGTTTCAGTCTTATCAACTGCCAAACGGTTTTTTATTGATATTAATTTTGTACATTCATCGGTATACTTAAATGAAATTAATCTGTGCATTGATATTATCGTTTCGATATCATTGTTTTTAGTATTAATGTTTTGCAGGATAAAATATTTTTAGTGCAGGTGATCCTTTTTGTAGAACTAGCGCGAGAAGTTCATTTTTTGTCAGGGCGGAACTTCGGAGGGCCACCTGTTCTGAAAAACGTCGTATGATACACGTGCGAAAAGGAAATTCGTAACTCGTGTCAATTTAAAACTTATCAGCTCGAAACTTCGGACGGCATCTGTAATGAAACATCGTACTATAGGCGTGCGAAAAGGATTTTTTTTTATATATGGTTTATTTTAAATTAAGCACTTTGTTAAAACACGATGATTTCGCTATCTACATTTAGCAGTAACTGCCCAGATTATCTCTCACAAGGCCTGATAGCTACAAAACTGTTCAAACTATTAGAAATCAGTATGGGGCAAGAAAATCTGCATCACATATTGCGTCTTGATTAGTTTACTAACAGGAAAGTATGTCGTCCAGTTACTTTTTGCCGGCGGCGTCGTATCGGGCGGAATCGGATTATCACCAGCCAGGCAGTAAATTAAGAATTAACACGGAAACTGATTATTTTAAAACATGCATCGAGATACCCTTTCTAATGAAGTTTCTCAGCTGGTTCGGGTTGGATGGAAAATGGGAAATTATTGGCCGCTACCGGTTCGTGGCGGGCAGGCTGAACGTTCTGTTTGTAGGTATAACAAGATATATATGTAAATATTTTACACAATCTTGGGACATCTTACACAGATCAACCTAGCCCCACGGTAAACTCAATTATCTAAGGCTATTGATGTGGGTACCAAGCGACGACATATATGATAGATAGATATTTATATATAAAAATTAAATGTAGATACATAAACACAATAGGCAGGGTCACTAATACCAACTAGGCTACGGAGGCTGACAAACGATATCGGGTGCTGGATTAAATTGTATGCGCTATCCCATAATTCATTTCTTGTTAGCAATGGTATAACAACTAAGGTGAATTCATCCTTACTTGTCTTATCATGTAAACAAACACTTTTTGAAAACATTATCACAATTTTCTCTGCAATTACACATTAATCATCACGTCAAATGTTGTTGCATACTTAATTAAACTCGCAAAGTATTATAATCACTCAAAAAAGCACTGAAAAATATCATTTCTGTAAAGATTTTCGTCAATAAATGCTGTTACGGTCGGATAACTTTAAAAACATCTGACATTGATGTGACATTGCGATGTCTAGATTGTCTATGTACCATAATGTTGGCATGTCAATATATCGATATTAATACTTAAAGTACAACTCGAGGAAAATGCAATTAAAATAAATTGCAGTAATTTACCAAAATTTATTAGGGTTTCGTAGCAAAAATGGCAACAACGGAACCCATACTTATAGTTTCGCTATGTCCGTCTTTCCGCAGCATACTTAGCTCAGTGGCCGTTAATACTATAAATCTGAAATTTGGTACAGGTATACATATTGATCATGCCAACAAAGTGATACAATAAAAAGTAAAAAAAAAAAATTTTTCGGGAGCCTCCCCCCCAATTGGTGATGTCGGGTGATTTTTTTATTTGCTGTAATCGTATAGTGTGGGGTATCATTGAATAGGTCTCTTAAAAAGAAAAAGGGGCTTTTAAGAAAGTTTTTTTCTAAAGTCAATATTTTCGGAGATAATCGCTCCAGATGAAAAAAAAATTGTCCCCCCCTCTAACTTTTGATCCAAAGGTCCAAAAAAAATCATGAATAGCGGGCTGGCATAAAACTATTTTGAACATAATCGGCCCAGCCGTTTTTGAATAACTACGAAACCCTACACTGAGCATGGCCCGACATGTTCTTGGCCGGTTTTTGTAATTGATTTCAATATTTATTTTATTCAAAGACTGGCAGTGCTTAGTTGTCTATTGAATATTGAATAAAATCTTCACGTCAAACGTCATTCGTTTCGCTACTTCGCTTCACGTTGTTCGTTACAGGTGCACTTCATGTGATTTTTCTCATGACTAGTGGCGCCTTCGTTGGAGCGACAGAGAAAAATCCTCGAAATTTAACCATAGTTTTTGATATAATCTTATACGAATTAATTCTCTTCCTGACAGACGATGTAAAATCGATAATCCTCTATTTACGTACCTAAGCACTAAGCAGTGAAATTATCGCTGACATTTCATTATATCGACATTTCTAATCACTAGTGATTGTCTTTTGATCATCGTTGACGTTTTGTTTGTTTTACTTGGTCTGTGGTTTGTTTACATGATAAGACAAGTAAGAATGAATACACTATATATTTGAATTGTTTCATTTGTTTCGAGATATTATTTAACTGTCATGAACCTCCGGACTGAATTTTGACCACTTTCACACAGCTATAAAGAAAAGGAGGAAGAAATATAATATTCCTATTACGAGTATTACAAATTTTATAGTTGTGTAAATGTATTACAGGTAACTGGTATGGACATATTAGCCAACATTGAGAAATACCTGTACCTATTTTTAATATTGAATTTAGCTTTTTGTCCAATAGAAAGATCAATTTCATAAGTTCCTTAGAGAAATAATGTTTTGAGGGCTTGTCGTGTCACGCATGACAATGTATGCAAGTCGTTCAGGCTCATGTAGCCATACTATGAGTTACTATGAGTTATATATGATAAAATATGTCTCAATCTCTCTGCCGGGAACAATAGTTAAATTAAATCGAATCAATTTCTTTATAAAATTAAATTAAGTTTTATTACGTATTATTATTGAATTCAGATTAGGTGTATAACCTAGCTATAGTAGCTATTGATAAAATGGGTGAAGTAGGTACTTAGTTTGTTTTTTTTTATTTCTCAGTACCTAGGTAACTACCTGTACAAACATTAATAAAAATAAAAGTTCCCCCGTTATCAAATAGAGCAAATTGTTTTACTGTTAGAATAAAATACAAAAGTTAAATACATAATATCGCCTTAACAAACCCTTGGCAGGCATAAGCTCAATCAAGAGCAAACAAGAAAAATACCATTAATTGGTTTCACATAAACAGACTAAGCAGTTTTTGATATCAGACCGAAATCGCATTAGGCCGAAATGCTACAAAAAATAAATGTTCCCATAAACGTTCCTTTACCAATTAAATTCTTATTTCGCAAGACTCGGTTTCGCGAAAACGATTACTATCTCGGTCTTTTAATGCCTGACCGATTCATCCACTATAATAACGCTAACACATTTTTAACATTATGTTTGCTGACAATCGTCTGAGATTTATAAAATAACAACGAATTTTGGAATGTATTAAGTGATGTATATTATAAAATTTATAAATAATATGACTATAATATGTAGGTACCTATACAGGGTGTTACACGAGCCACTGAAAACCTTGAACGGGGTGATTTGGTAGGTAGGCTGAATAACTTTTACTATCGAGCTAACCTGAATTAAAAAAAAAATTAGCTCTTTGATACAAAATGTTGTATAAGTTCCTAAGTTATCGATCGGTCAAAATATATAAAAAAGACATTTTTTTTTAGGTTTCGTGATTGGCCTCATAGTAAAAGTCATGTTCAGTATAGCCTACTAAATCACCCCGTTCAAGGTTTTCAGTGGCTCGTGTAACACCCTGTATAGTATATACATATAATTATCAAGGGAGATGTGTATACGTCGACTTCTTTTGATTACCAAAAGGCATGAAAACTTAACTATAATATAGTTAACTTAATGGTATTATTTTATAAAATGTGAGCCTGTTCCATAACTTAAAATATTACGATAGAGCCCAATGATTTTTCTGAAATCAGAAAAGCTCGAGTAAGTACCTACAATGTGATGTTAATGTGGATTCCATCCAGTACATAAATAAGAAAAAAATATGAAATCGGTAAGTGAAGGTTACAGTGTTTTCTATGAAAAGTAACACCTGACCCATACTGTGTTGCTTATGTTTCTTCAGCTGATGTTGTGATTTCAGATGTTGTTTGTTGCTATGTTGTTCAGTTTTGCCATAACATAAGTCTTATGTTATGGCAAAACTGTTTTCATGTCTAGTCTTTCCTTCCTTCCACATTCACTAAAAATAAATAATCATTTAATTGGTAACATTTGTTACATGATAGATATTTATAAATTGCCCTGAATTTCCACTCCCCTCCGCTTTCCCGTTTTTTATTACCTTTATAATTCAATTTATTTTATTTTATTGGTATTAAGGTTAACAGCCGTAAATAATACTAAACATATTAAATATATTACTACTTAAGAATTAAAAATAACGCCAATAACAGTCATCCATCGGTTACCTAACATTAACTATCTCATAATTATAAGACAATTAAATAATTACGTATTGAGTAATGTTCATCTACTCTACACGAATTGAATGCTCGTTCCATAAAATGAGTTAAAAACATCGTATATAACATTAGGTACGTTATGTACCATGTTTTTAACTCATTAGAAGATAAAAAATAATAATGGTATTATAATTGAATAAGAATGATTGTAAACACACATCGTAATCAAGAAATTGCATTTTTGTTACTTACTGATTCTGTTTAATTACCGGCCACAAAGGTAATCTATGTTTTGTTGATTTATATAGATAATTTGAACCGAAAATAGCGCCACTACGGTCTTTGCATGAAAAGCAATCCACTACCTTTATCCCGATCTCTGCTACTGATTGTACCTACACTTAAACCGGTTACTGCTATTTTAGCTTCATGTTGTACAAAATATTACTGATTAATACTTAGTCTATTAAAAATAGTAAACACAACAAAACTTTGAAACCTCTAAAATTATGCTAATTTAAACTTAGTCAATATTACACCACCTCGGTCTGCCATTAACTACCTAATGCCTAGCCAGAAACAGTAGGCGTACCTATTACCGCAGGCCCAGTGAAAACTGAAAGGGAGATGAAAAAAGTCGCCCGGAAAATCGTGTTCGCAAAATGATATCGTGACAAACATCCATGCCTCAAGCGACCTCAGTAAATCAGGCGGGAATGAAAACCAATTATGACAACAAAAAACGGCCGCCTAATCCACGGGCCAGAACGATAGGTTGCCGCCGTATGTACACGGGAAATACTTTGTAATGTTTTAGTAGGAACTAAGCACAGGCGACTCAGCCAAGAAAGCGGTTTCTGATACTCATAACAGTGTCAAATCAAATTATTTTCATACTCAAGAGGAAAAACAAAGGAAAGGAACATTATTAAAACGCACAATAAGCATTATACTTTTGGAGGTTTGTGTTAGATAAATTAAAAATAATAAAAAGTAGTGAGTACTTACATATGTAACGACATACTTACCTACTTAGAAGTACATCCATTTAATATTTAGCAGATACAAGAAGCCCACGAGGAAAGGCAAACATTTTAGCAGTATATTCCTGAGTCTAAATAAGCAAGCAATGTTATATTAATTTTTAACCGACTTCAAAAAAAGGAGGAGGTTCTCAATTCGACTGAATTTTTTTTTTTTTTTTGTTGTATGTATGTTACCTGATATCTCCGATACTAGTGAACCGATTCTAAAATTTCTTTTTGTGATCGAACGTGTATTACCCCGAGATGGTCCCATTGGCACCAAGTTGGGGTCTGATGATGGGATCCTGGAGAAATCGAGGGATCTCTTCAAATGTTATAGGTACATGTATGGCGCTTTTGGTAATTTTCATTCATTTACAAGAATTTGCATTCAGAAAGTAGGATTTGAGGAAACCAATGATGGAAACAAATCGGGAATCTTGGAGAAACCGGTTGAAGTCGGTTTTTTAAATTTTTAATTTGGTGATTATGGTCAAATAACATTTCTTGCTTATTTAGTTATTGACTTATTTAGCCATTATATCTACATGTTGTTGATGTCGTTCAATTTCGTTATTATGACAACATTTTGCCACACTCTTTTCCTATTACTGCCAACATTTATTCATTTTCTGATCTTTACATAAATAACTAAATAAGTAATGGAAAATATATATAATAATGCATATTTACATTTTGAGATTGTTGTGTGCTTGATACCAAATCTGTTATGCGAATTCATGTAATGACTATTAATGTAGGGCACCCGATGAAAAGGCACAGTCTCTTCGTGTACCTAGCTTTTACATATTATTTGTTGTTGGATGAACTAGGTAATCCAGGTCTAATAATTGAATAGGAGTTTTACATAAATTATTATTATGTACCTCAGTTTGTAATGTTCAACAATATTATTTGAACATTACACATAAGTAAGTACATTATTAACCTGAAGTTGATTTTAAAGTATTACCATCATGGAAAAAATACAAATAACAAAATTATTGAATTTTGAAATTTAATATTGGCGAGCGCAGTTGCCCATAATTACCAATGCGGGTCCAATTCATCATTCTTTATTACAAGCACGAAATTCCATGTAAATTTCATGGCGACCGATGAGCAACGCAAATGAGTTTCGATATATCGCAAAGATCTTCCAATTTGTGCTGGTTTACGATTATTATTTTACGTGTGCTATGTTATACATATAGTATAATATAATGTGTCCGAGTTATACGTATATCGATAACTTCTGAGAGCGGCTCATATAATATATACTACATACACATTAAGCTGGATTAAAATAATCATTTTTAAATATTCATATAAATCTGCTCAGGAAACGATAGCTCGCAGGAATGCAAAGGAAATATATTATGACCATTATCGAATATTTGTTTATCTTGCACTTCTAAGTTCGTCTCTATTTTTCACATCCGTTCAAGATAACATCGAAGTTAATTGACCTATCCTGTTTTAACGGTAAGTAATACATTTAATATGTTATTTCTACTGGTTTGTGTTTTATACCGGTAATTAAATAAAAAAAAATGTTCTAAAATATATTTCACAAAAAAATACTATGTTTATGTCTTTGAGGCTCTTGGGGTAGTAGAAGACAAGTGACTATCCAAAAATAAATAAGTACTATTATATTGATAATATTATAGATATTTTTTAGGAGTATCAAACAAACACCCACGTTTTTGAAAAATGAAATAAAATTTGGGCTATGGAAAAGAAACAGTTTGATTGTTACTATCGTAGAGTGATTGTTGGACGCT
The DNA here is from genome assembly GCA_025490895.1 of Thaumatotibia leucotreta. Taxonomy (NCBI): domain Eukaryota; kingdom Metazoa; phylum Arthropoda; class Insecta; order Lepidoptera; family Tortricidae; genus Thaumatotibia; species Thaumatotibia leucotreta. Next base: position 16,811 of record JALPQI010005405.1, read on the forward strand.
TCTTAAAAAAAGATTTAAAAATATTATATTTATTTTTGGATTGTTACTACTGCCACAAACTTCTCAAACTCAATGACACATTTCATGAATATTCTTAAATTTAAATTTCGATACACCCTATGTATATGAATATGTAGTTAGTTTTTAGCATTAGGAAGAAGGTTAGCTATCTTTCAAATAACATAAGTAACAAAATATAATTAACAATTATAAATTATTTGCGCGCTTCAAGGCTATCAAAATGTAAGTTTTTTTTAACTTTTATTAAAAAGACATTATAATTCTTTATCCATTTTCTAATGCTAAAAAAGAAATATAATTGGGTATTTATATTGAAATATCATTGGAAAACTCTACAACTTTCTTCTTTAGTAGTAAGATTGAAAGTTTTACTATTAAGTACAGGTAACCAAACATCATAAAAATAATATAAAACATTGGGTACCTACCAAATACGTCGCTCGCCCTTTTTTACCCACCGAAATGACTTTCAAAATCATTGTTACGGCATAAACAACGGACGGGCCCCGCGCAACTGAAAATGTCATTAATGCCTGAGTGAAATTCGGGGTCTAATCTCGTCACTGCAAAGCTTATTACATTTATACGACGGAGTAATCTTGGAATAAAGTTTTGAATGGAAACTGCCGAATCACTGAGGATTGCCAACCCTTGCTGCTGAAAGAACTGACAAAGTTACTCTGCAAATACCGATGTAGGCGTGCTAAGAGGGAAATAGGTAGACAGAATTGAATATCTCTTAGCCTCTAATCCGGTATTCTAGATAGGTACATTTATGGCAACTTTGAAAGTAAATACAATATATTATATATTATTGTATGATTGTGTAAAAATTACTTATGACTGTCAATAAGTACAATCTAATCGGTGAAAATTGAAGGTTGCGTGCGGTTACTATTATACTGATAAAATAGCTACCATAAATAAAATAGCACATTACGATACAAGTGCGTAAAACATGATGTTCGGAAAGAGTAGCGAATAAATTAAAACACGACTGAATGGAGTGTTTTAAATATAGACACGAGATACGAATTTCCTTTTCGCACATGTAACGTACGACGTTTTTGAGTACAGATGGCCCTCTGAAGTCCCTCTGAAGTTTTCGACCTAACATAAAATTAACCACTTCACGCATTAGCGTGTAAAAACACCATCCGTACTGAAAACATATTACTTAAATAGTTTAGCGGCATTTTGGCACCTAACCCTGCTGATACCTACCATACTTGAACCATACTGCGTAGAAATAGAGAAAGTAAAATCAGCCATTATTACAGTTGCAAATTTCTAAGAATGAAACCTTGACAGTTATAGATTATTCCTTATAAAATGACGTTAAGACTTTCACCATTTTTTCGATAGTCTTAACGTCATATATACAAGGCTCATTTCTAAACTGTCAAAAGTTCATACAACTCGGCAACTATATGAGCATAATTTCAGTTATATCAGTGTCTCGTGCACAGTCGGTTAAAATGTTAAGCACCGGCAGAGATCCCGCCATCAACCTGCCAAATCGCACCGTCATTGCATCGCAATAACCGATTGTACGAAACGGCCACAAAGAAACGGCTTTCTGTACCCATCTAGATAGAGGATTGAGATGAGGCGGTTTTTTACCATTTATATTTCATACCTTTCGAAATCAAATAGAACGATTGAAAATTAAATACCTTCAGGATTATTAATTCTCGTATTTGTATATAATTACACATTTATTTTAGTGTTAAGCACAAGTTTAGTGACTTTAATGAAGTTGTTAACCGATTTTTATAAAATCCCAAATACGTAATATGGGGCATTTTACATATTGTTGTTGTTTCACTATTATATTTAAAAACCGATTTTTTATAAAACAGAAAATCTCTGTATACTTACTTGAATTTTTAATAAAATCATCATGGATGTCGCATAGGCATTAGGCACCTCTACATAAGTAGGTATTTCTTACTTATGTGTAAAAATACAACATTAGGTTATTTTGCTTAAACAGTAACTACATATCGTAAAAAAAAACAAGTTACCTTTTAAAAGGAGGTTAGAGACGACTCGCACTTGACTGCGTGTTATTACTTCGACTGTGATGTGACAAAGTCGTTTTTGCGCAAACATACCGGCGACAATGGAAACGGTCCTTTTGTGCCTTTACATTGATTGATGATTTTAATTTCCCATTCAATCCGCTTATTTCTTTACGTTGTGGGTAAAACAATTTAGTTTTACACGCATCGACCGCTTTTTGAATTGGCAATTTAACTTTTTTATAACTTATAAACTTCTTTCAACAAGGAAATTGACGTGGTAGGTGCTTACTGGAAATTCAGTAGCACAATTGAAAACTTACAATAGTTTAGAGGGTTGGAGAAATATTATACATACTCTTACGTGTTGAATTTGTATACCTACTTGATATATTATCGCTAACATTGAAAACCGTTTTTTGCAATTGTTTCGATCACCTACCTACGTCTGTTTAAAACGTTTTTTTTTTTGCAGGAAGTAAGCTCTATTATTAAACAATAAGTAAATAAAAGGTAAATGAAATCATTGATTCTCAGTGCTATATAAAAACGTATAAATTATAAATGTGATTTATTTAATATTTTTATAATTTAAGGCAGGTACGGAAGTGAAAGCTTTTTGCACATTATTTATCCTACAACAATATTTTTTACATACTGTTCTATCAAACTCCATTCCAAAATATTGTCGGCACATTTCCTAAATCTCAGCTAGATAAAAAGTTTATAGATGCAGTATGCGGATGTGACAGAAGCGATTTAAATATGGCGGCGGCGTCATCCCGGCGGTGACGCGGCGTCCATTTATCACCCTCTAAGCCTCCGTCGATATTATGATCAGTGCCATTCCCCGCCTGTATTGCATGTCTTCTTGGATTTAATAGTTACCTACTTACAATAAAAGAATTGAAGATTTAGTAAGTTGTAGGTACGAAGATTTCACCCATGAACGACTGATGCTCTTACTGTAGATACCTACGACGAAACTAGTTGGATAGGATTGAAACGACAGGCCCATAAGAGCAGTCACCAAAAGATAAGCAAATCATTCAACAATGTATAATAATGTAGGTATATAATAGCCTAATAGGCAATCCCATGCGGAATATTTACAAAGTATGAATTTATAAAGTATGTTGTATCTTTTTAGTTAATTATCCTATGGAAATGATGTTTATCTAGTTTGTTTTATTTTTAAGAGGTATATTTGATACACAGTTACTAACTGCGACCACAGTTGTAGTTCAGGAAATGGCTGGTGCTTACCTTAAATATTTTTAAAAGATTTTGGAGTTACGTTAATAATTTCATGAAAATCATCAAAAGTGGATTTCGTAACTTAGTGTAACTCACAAATTGAAACCGAACTGCTTATAAGCCATACATTACAGATGGTGCATACAGCATTGACATTTATAAAAATATGGTGAGTACATTAGGAAGGACATATTTTGTACTTACAAATTCGTACTTACGTTAAAATATTGTGTATGATTTTTTGAAACCTTTACATACGTTAATAAAAAACGTAGAAACCTAATAAAATGGCTAAGTTTTTGTTGACGTATTCGACATTTTTTTTCCGAATATCAATATTTTAAATACACCGTTCGATAGAGCAGGAAATTTGCAGTCGAACGGTATACTTAACTCAATTTCGTCATTTTGGTGGTTACATTCATTCATATTACAATCGACGATATACGCGAGTTTATCCGTTTTCATAGTTTTATTTTATTTACATTTTTCTTTTTTTATTGATAATGCAATTACCAAATGTAACACTGAGACGTTCTTAATACCTACCTAAATAAAAAGTACAAATTGAAGTGGGAAATACCATTAATAATAGTTTCAAGGATTGACCCAAGGCAAATTAAAAATGCTCCATAGCAAATCTTCTGATTGTTCGTTGAAAAATCAGTTTTATCATTCGCAAATTACATGCGTTGTCATTTTGATCAGCGGTTTTCATAAAACATGATATCTAGCAGTCGTGCCGAAGCGCATGGGCAATGGGCATCGCTATGGCTATGTCGACACGGAATGCGACCGCCGGCGCCCGCCCAGCCCACTTTGTATTCTTTCAGTCGCCACTCACCACCTGGGCCAGTGGCTTTTTAAAATTTACCTTTGCTTTTCCTTTAAGTTATTGAACGTTCCTTTAACTTATTGAACGTTTGGTATCTACATAGATATATCGGGCTGCTGAGCACTGACACGTCTTCGTTCGTTTTTTTAGGATTAGAAATTTGGTAAGTAAAGAAGCAGTTCTTCTTAGGCCGTTTCTCATTAGATGTTAGGAATTTTCATCAAAACGACAACATAAGACAATTAAATATTGGTCGCTTTCTAATCTTTCTACAGACGTCGATCCCTTTTTATTGCGGTACTCAAGTATTATTATGTAAATAAAACTATGAGCCTGCTTTAAATCTTACGTATTGTTTTTATTTTGATATTCTTAATCCTTAATTAGTTTAATTGAGCATGCGCACCTGCTTGTTTATTGCTTATTCGTCGTACTCTTCCGAAGAAGTTGTGTCATCGGAATCTCCACAGTTTTGTGGTCTAAATGCCAATTTTTTTCTACACATTCAACCACATAATATGTATAAAGTCACGTTTTTAATAGATTTAATAGATAGAGAATTGGCCAATGTATAATATTTATTTTTGCTGACTTTACAGGGCGTCCCATAACAATGAAACATTAAGAGAATGTAGAATGTAATTTAAATATTATAGATAGGATATTGTGCTAAAATAAGACTTCATGTTATTTTCACATTTCCCTGACTGATCGAAGGTATTGAATAAAGTTAGTCAATGTAATTAAAAAGGGCACATGTATTTTTAAGAGGTATCTAAGCAAAGCATGTATGTCAGGTACAGTCGAGTTCATAAATATATGAGCAAATCCAAGGCTTCAAAATCAAATATCAAATCAAACAGGTAATATGTACCTACACATATTTTTGATTGGTGAATCTGTTCATATGCATATAATATACTTTTCTATGCGTATCTATTTTTGAAGCCTCGGATTTGCTCATATATTTATGAACTCGACTGTACAACCAGCAAAAACTAATTCTGAGCACTAACTCAGTTTTTAATACTAATAGCTACTGTGAGATAAGTCGCCAGAACTGACGAAGGAGGCACCCTGTCAACGAAGGGGAGCCTCAGGACCAATACTCTAGTCTCTAGTACCTTTTACCGTCCACTCAGTGAAGCAGTTTCTAAAATATCACAATACGCGTGTGATATCACCTGCGGGCCAAGATACCATTCTCCAATCGTACACGTACGATAAGTCACGTGGTATAAATGTATGGAAATGGTCACGTGACTTTTCGTACGAATCTGTTATTCTCATACATTTATTACTCATCGCTTATCATATATGATTGCAGAATGGCATGGGCTAGGCCTGTTTAAGTGGCAGGCGGGCATAGCCTATACGATTTACTGTTTAAGCCTGACCACATTTGGAAACTATAATGTTGGTATGGTTACCTATACTTCTCTTGAAGTTCGTCGTAATGCCTACTCATCTCTTGAGATATTTTTTTCAGCTGTTAAGAGGCAAGACACACAATCCTTTAATTCTACCACAAATTCCCCTATGGGTGCCTCCAGTTCCCACCATCCAACTCCGTCCTCGGCGATGCCCGCTGTTTGCGATCCCGCCGGCGAGGACGAGAAGTCACTCTCATTCTGCACTTCACCGTGCACTATCTTTACTTAATGATGTCTTAACAGTTGTCAAGGCCCTAGACATATTTTGTAGTTCCAGAACACACATTTATGGCCTGTGCTACAAGTTATCTGATGGAGTCGCAATCTAGGGAAAGTACTGTTCCCATCCAGTAGATGAAAATTTTTAGTTTATTTTTTTTTTATATCTAATGTAATTATTTATCGAGTTGATCAGCATGTTTGGTATGTTACTGTAAGTGTTGATTGTAAACTTTATAAATAAATAAAATAAAATGTCGTTTAAACTTTTCTGGATATCGCCTAGTTTCAGAGTTATTACCATTAAGAAAAACATGCTTTCTAATTGTTACTCAGTACAAAAGGTCTTTTTAACGGCGTTGGTGCCATTTTGGAGAATAGTCTCATTAACCTCATTAATAGATGTCAAAATGAGAAATAAAACCTTTAAAAGATGAGATTTTTGTAAAAAAAAACAGTTACTTAACACGTTCATTGCGGTATCAGGTCTAAAAGATCCGATGGTAAACTATCCCGCGGGGCGGCACTAAAGATACTGTTCCTGCCGCTGGTGCGGGACATGTATCTTCTATTTGCAAAGGAGTAGAAATGAGACAAATATATTTTTGGAATTGTCTCTTCGAATATATTTCATCGGTACAATAAAAGTGTATCAGGTCGATTGTATCTGATACCGACAGAAAAGATTTTTTTTGCACCTAGTGCGTATATCAGGTCCTTTCGACCTGATACCCGGTGACCCGCTAAACGCACCAGGATTATGATTAGTTTGTCTAGTGCCGCCCTTAGTCGACATTTTGTGGGTACTACGCGAAAAAAACGTGCAATCTCGAGTGCAATAAACATTATTGAACAGTTGTTCGGTGGGTTAGCTGTGTTTGGGTCTTATCATGAAGCGGTCCAGACGAATGCTCTTAATGTCCATTGGGGACGTTGAAAATACCGTCAAACCAGATAGACCTGCGCCTTTGACACCAGTTTATCGACTGCGTAGTAAAGTGAGTACAAATAATAACATATATGCAAGTCCGACCACCGGTCACACACTAACCATTTCTCAAAATGCATCTGATTCGCCTTTATCGACGCCCGCTAATCCAAAAAGCAAAAAAATACAAATATTAGAAAATGTGTCCATCCCACCAGAGCGCAGCAATATAAATTTGCAAAATATTGTTTGTATTTTTTTTCTAGTTTTGTTTAATTTCGTTGATTTTTTTAACGTTGGTTTCAAGTTTTGTTTTACTTCGAGTAAAACACGTCTAAAGTTTATCGATATTTTACTTTCACAGCCCTAAACTTTTATCGATAAGTTAATCATTCAGTGCGGATATAGGGTCGAATGGATCTGACAAATTATTTTGCAGATTTAATAATCTTCTAATTCTTAGATCTAGAAACGGCTGAAGTTATATGTTGATGTGTCCATCGAAAGTGTATTAGAACAAAAAAAAAGAAAGGAACCATTACTACTAGCCAGTAAATTAAACTTAAAGACATGCACCTCGAACAGATCCATACGACCCTATGACGCTACAACGAAAAGTTCAGAAACAGGTCTAATGTACCTGATACAGCTCCAATGTAAAGTACACGAAATGGACTGCCGCAATGAACGTGTTAACACTCATTGTAAGTGCTAGTTATGCGTGGTTTAAATCTTTCGGGTTATATAAAAGCTCATGGTGTATTAAGTTATTGAAGATTCAAAAATTAACAGAAATATGCAAATCTTTACATCAGAATTGGCTATCTAACGCTATCACACCCACCCCTGGGCACTCAGCAACACGGCAGTGTAACAAAGAGTATCGAGTATCGAAGGAACAAAGAATGGGAACCGGAAAGAGAGGTGCTCGAACTGGATGGCGGGACGAGTGGGCGCAATCGCGTATCTGCTGATCAATTGACGGAGTCACGGACTACCTCTTATTTCATGCTAGTCTGCGACTATATACATATAACATGGACGTCTAATGCCAGTTCAGAAATGCCATCAAACACAATTGTTCAATTGTGCCAAGATGGGCAGGACATAGCGCTTTTCTTAACACCACGCATATTTCGGCGCAACATCTTTGACAAAATGTTTATAGAATATAGCCAATCAAAACTTTGACGGACCAATCACAACTATTTTTAAATGGCGGTTTAAGTTTTTATAGGTTGAAATTGAAATTAATTACCGTGATGCATTGAAGAGGGGGTGACACTTGTCAACTAAAATTCAGGGCCGTTTTTGAAAGGCAATTAATTTAGTATGGCGTGCGGCTTCCATGTTTTATTTGTTCGTAGATGCTAGTTATGAATTTTGCGACGTTCTGATTTGCTTGGGTAATGTGGCGTTTATGTACGGTCGGTAGCATAAATGATGAAGACTGCAGGGATCGGAACCGGTATTTTTGAAAAACCTCGAATTTGCTCAATATTTTAAAATGTTTTATTTATAATAATATGTAGGTAGGTATAGGTACTTGTAGTAGGTACGAACCTAGTTAATATTTTATGTACCTAATTAATTGGACGTATTTATGCAAAAAGAAACCAACCCACAAGAATTTTTCGTTCTAATTAACACCTAAACTCAAAACAAAAAAGTAAATTTTTACAATACCAAATTAGTGTGGATTGGTTCCCTTTTGCATAAATACGTCCAATTAACAACATCGTATATAAGAATTACCCATTCATAAAATATGTATAGGTACCTATACCTACTGAAATACGAAAAAGAACGAAATTAGAACCGTAGAACCCTTAATATTGCGGCACGTGGCACTTGCTTACATATTTGTTATTAACGCACCATTTACTGGAAATACGGAATTTCTTTCTGAAGGAATGCCTGTTTTTAGATACTTTGATTTAAATAAATGTAAATGTAAGTTTTCCAAATAAAATACCTAAATAGCTAATCCAACATACTTGGGATATCTGAGTTGGAAATCTCAAAGTTAGCTAGAAATTACATATTATTGAATCAATACAAATCAGAGTCGGATTCCTACTTAGTAGGGGTCCAAATGGAAAAAATTGTGCGCTGTGAGTTACAGTTTTGTAATTTTCACCAGAGCTAGAGGGTGTAAAAATAACAATTTTTAGATGTGGAGGGAAAATCGATTCCCCCCCTGAACGAGGGGGGAGGGGGGTAAATGTACAAACGGAAGGGTTATGTTTAAAAAAAAATCGTCTAATATTTAGGCCTACTATTCATTGTTTGGTATCATTTTCGTGTAAAACAGACACGAGGAATTCATTTTTGATAATAAACATTAGGTGTTTCATACATAAAAAAAGAATTATCGGTATAAAGGTAAAATAATCACCGTTTTTATTTTGATTGAAGCGTTATATAAGTATTACCAAATAAACAAATGAAATTCAAAAAAATACTACAAGATAGCATATTTATTGTAGTTTTTAAAAATATATACTTTTTGGAACTTTCCATGCAAAAATAAGGTGTAAAAAATTGCACGTGTCGCGTACCTCGAACAAAAAAGGGACATTGCTTTGATTTATTGTTACTGACAGTAGGTATCTACTGCGGGAATTTAGCAATTTTGCGTAAACAAAATACTCCATAATGTCTGTTAGGGCAAATTGCATCAACCTGGGTTAACCAAGCAACCAGGGTTAAACGTTTATTTCGTAAATGTTATACAGAAGATCGAGGAATATAACCTGCCACCTGTCCCTGTGTTTAGCGTTTGAGGACTACGATAAGAGGGGTTACCATGACGTACCTACTAATGCGGTTTAATTTAGGTCAAGAGAAAGGGACAGGACTATACGAGTCGTATATCAATGTTTCTTTCCCTGAACCTAAACTGAATCGCATTAGTACATCATGGTAACCCCCAAGGCCTTAATTCGATTTGATCGAAACTCTGGGCAGTACTACAGTCTCTCCAACGGTGCCAAGTAGACTACCGCTATGTCGAAATGTTGAGGTGTTTGTACGAAAGCGCCACTATGTCAATCCGACTCCATGACGCTTAAAGCGTATTATACTGCAGCGGGAAGTCAGGCAAGGAGGTGTCATGTCCCCTAATATGTTTACCGCTGCACTGGAAGATATCTTTAAGACTGGACTAGAGAAGGTTGGGTATCAACATAAACAGCGAGTGCCTCAGTCACCTTCGATTCGCTGATGATATGGTGGTCTTGGCTGAGACCTTGGAAGATTTCAGTACGATGCCCGCTGACCTCAGTAGCGCCTCCGAGCGAGTTCGTCTTAGGATGAACATGGATAAGACTAAAACTCCCGTTACAATCGGAGACTAAACTCGAAGGTGTAGACGACTATAATATACGTAGGACAAACTACCCAGCTAGGTAGGTCCATTGAGTAAGAGGTCAATCATCAAATCCGACTCAGTTGGGCAGCGTTTGGGAAGCTACGACACATTTTTTCATCCAATATTCCGCAGTACTTGAAGACAAAAGTATTTGATCAGTGTGGCAACACACACTGATCAAAGACTTAAAAGATGGCACATGACTTAAGTGATGACATACGGGGTACTGAAACGTGGTCGCTTACAATGGGCCTCATAAGAAAGCTTAAAGTCACCCACAGGCCAATGGAGAGGGCTATGGTGGGAGTCTCGTTGCATTAGAAATGAGACGATCCGCAGCAGAATCAAAGTACAGCTCCATAGCTCTGTGATATAGCTCTCCGAATCACTAAAGTGGCAGTGGGCGGGGCACATTGCACGTAGAACCGATGGTCAATGCGGCGGAAAGGTTCTATAGTGGCGGCCTCGCAGGTGGAAGGCGCAGTGGCGCAGGACCGGTCATTGTGGGAATCTTTGGGGGAGGCATATGTTCAGCAGTGGACGTCTTTCGGCTGATATGGTAATAATGATGATATGAAGTAAATGTTTAACAATTGATTGTAAAATTCCATATGAAATAAACTTTTAACGTGGGTGAACTGGGTTAGGTGTTTAGTCCCGGTTAGTGAAAATTCTTTGGTAATGAGATCATTATCTAATAACACTTGTAAAAATGATTACCCATTCCGATTCATATGATTAGATACTATATATTATACGTATGATCAGATAGACCAGATATATAATATACACGCGGTATACAATAATCGATAAAATCTAAAAATAGATTCTGACCAAATAAAATTCTTAATAATCTTAAGTTATTTGAAAAAAGAAGATCAGAAAATATTCAATTTACTTTCATATCAATAAATATTTACAATAATTGTAATATGAACAATAATATGTAAGAACAAGAATATGTATAATCTATGAGCAGTTGCCGGCACAAAAGTCTCTTTTTTGAGGTAACGCGGAGGTTTTTGCTTGAGGTACGCGACAGGTGCATTTTTTTCAGCGGATTTTTGTATGAAAGACCACAAAATGTGTATATTTTTAAAAACTGCATTAAATATGCTATCTTACAGTATTTTTTTAAATTGGAAAAGTTTATTTTTTAATACTTATATGACGCTTAAATTAAAATAAAAACGGTAACTTCTTTAATTTTACTCCAAAAAATCTACTTTTTTATATGAAATTGCTCATGTTTATGATGAAAAATAGATTTTCCATGTCTGTTTTACACGAAAATAATACCAAACAACCCATAGTAGGCCTTATTAATAAGTAAAAAAATATTAAATGCAACCCTTCCACATGCACATTTACCCCCCTCCCCCCGCGCTCAGGGGGGGAATTGGTTTTCCCTCCACATCTAAAAACAACTATGAGACCCTCTAGCTTTGGATAAAATTGCAAAACTGTAACTCGCAGCGCACAATTTTTCTCAACTTTGTATGAACCGTGACCCTTACTAACTGAAAATTGGATTGATTGATATTTGCTGGAGAAATATCAAGCGCCTACCAAACTTTCAAGCGCAATGTATGATATAAATGGCACGGTGCAGTGCAGAATAGGTATCACAAGGATTTTCTTAAACGCAAAATACGGTAATTATACCACTTTTTAATTTAAAGTAAAAAAAGTAAACAAACCTCCAAATTTGCATTATTTCATAATCTTCTTCTTCTTCTTCTCAGTCGCTCCCTCATGGCTGAGGATCGTGACCAACAGTGAAATTCTTCCACTTCATAATCACGCACTTTCAAAACCTGCGTTGAAAATGTCGGAAAAAATCAAATTGTTTTTTTCGGGAATGTATGAAAATTTCGTTTTTTTCCGTTTTTTTCGGGTTTTTACAGAAATAATCAATGTCACTGTCACTGTCACTCCTTGCCATCTGTTTCAATTAATTTGTCCTCGGTGACATCGCGTTCTCCTGGTATACGTGAAAATTAGACCTAATTCTCCTTAGTTTAGAGTTGAAAATTAAAGTGGAAAATTTCATTAATTTTTTCAAAAAAATCCGGAAAAAATAAGCTGTTTGGAAAGAAACGGGATTCAATCCGGAAATTTTCAACGCTATTCAAAACACAATCTTTCAAAACTCAATTTTATCACCAACTTAAAAACTGAAAGCTGAAGTACACATATAGTTTTTGTTAAAATTACGTAGGATGCCCTGAAAATTTCGGGAATTTAATACTTAGGAACGTATATTTGACATGTGTTATACCTCTTTCTTACAAGCATAGTCTCATTATTCGAAAACACTGGCCACTTAGAAAAAAAAAACAATGTCCGATTTTCAATTGTTTTTTAAAGTCGTTGAGTCGCTGGTGAAAATGGAGCTGTCCCGCGAAAGTTTTAGAGCAATGATTTATTATGACTTTAAAAGTGGATTAACACAACAACAATGTGGAGACCGATTAACTATTGCTTTTAGTAGTGAAGCACCTTCAAAGACGACCATACACAGGTGGTATTCGGAATTCCAACGTGGCCGTGTGTCTCTTGCGGATGACGTACGTGAGGGTCGACCGAAAACGGCCGTTATCGATCAAAACATCGATGTTGTTTGCCAACTGATAAAGGAAGATAGGCATGTTACATATCGGGAGATTCAGGAGACTTTAGGCATTGGAATGAGTCAGGTACAAGTTATTTTACAACAAGAGTTGGGCGTGCGGAAGTTATTTTCCCGGTGGATTCCTCACTTGTTATCTGACGACCAGAAAACGGTACGTGTCAATTGGTGCCGCAAAACTTTAAAAAAATTTAATGGAGGAAGCTCAAATGCCGTTTTTAGTATTGTGTCAGGTGACGAATCATGGATTTACGCATATGAGCCTGAATCGAAAAACCAATCTCGAGTTTGGGTTTACGAAGACGAACCGAAGCCGACAAAAGTTGTTCGTTCTCGCAGCACGATCAAAAAAATGGTAGCCACGTTTGTCTCCAAATCGGGTCACGTGGCGACTATCGCTCTTGAAGATCGAAGAACTGTCAATGCCGATTGGTATATAGGCGTTTGTTTACCGATTGTTTTTGCTGAACTGCGAAAAACTAACCCTAACCGCCGTATTATACTACACCATGATAATGCCAGCCCTCACACCGCTCAGAAAACAGACGACTATCTGAAGGGCGAAAACGTCGAATTACTGGACCATCCTCCGTACAGCCCCGACCTAAGTCCCAACGATTTTTTTACTTTCCCGAAAATAAAGAATCGGTTGCGTGGTCAGCGTTTTCAGACCGCGGAAGAAGCAGTCGACGCTTATAAAATGGCCATTTTGTCAACCCCCACTTCAGACTTCAATAACTGTTTTAAAAACTGGTTTCAGAGAATGAAAAAGTGTATTAAACACAAAGGAGAATACTTTGAAAAACAATAAAAGTACTTTTATTTCATTAAAATGCGTATTTTTTCCGATTCCCGAAACTTTCAGGGCAACCTACGTATTGATACATTACATATTAGTACCTATTAACGTAAAAATATATCTGCAAACGTGTTTCACGTTATGTGTCATAGACGTCAAATGCTAAATGCTGGAAAGTCATCGATATTTGTTTACCTTTTTTTTACTTCCAACTGAAAAATGCTCAACTTTTAGAAATGATGTCGCATACGTTTTGATAAATAGTTTGCACAAATAACATCCTTGGTGGTTGGTGGTTTATGTGATTTTAATTAGATATAATTTAAGAAAATAGTGGTATTTCCTTAGTTTTTTTGGTAGCAACGTGTACCGTTAACTTCCGGTTGTACCTAAACGAGCATTTGTTAACTTTAACCCTAATTGAAGATAAATTTATTAAAATCTCGTACATTTTATAAAAATAAATATTAAATAAAATCTCGTTTTTATTACAAATGCGTCTCTCGTATGATTTTGATTATCAATAGCTAAAATCGTATCAACAGACCCAGCCTCTAATTTCGGCATAAAATTCGTTTGACACTCGTAAAACTAAACAGCACTCAATTATTCAGCCTCCCCCGCCAGTCGCCACTCGAAAAAACCCAATCAGCATAACTCGTCACTTCCACATCGATCCCCAATTTGCCGGCACTTATCAAATCGCTTTATGCATAGAAATAAAGCGAAAAACCAAACCCATTCGCGGACTTTTCATCCCATTTTAAACCTTATTACGAAGATATAAAATCAAACTTTTATTTTTATTATATTTCTGAGAGTACAAAGCCGAATGGTTTACTTAGAGTTTAAAATATTCATAGCTTGTACTGGATCGTATTTAAATATTTACATAAGTGTCACGCAGTGCCGTGACGTTTGCCGATAAACGTATCGAGTTGGGGTGACTGACAGACGGACAGAAATGTCGATTCTTCAAAACAAATTAGTGTTGAATTTAAATGAATTGTAGATCCTTTAATTTTATAGTTTTTTGCACTACAAATTGAATGCCATTCAGTCAAGTATGAGTATTAAGAATATGAATTGAAATAAATTCACGTGGGTACTATTTTTTGTAAACTATTTTGAAATATACACTTGGTATCTACTATGAAAATATTGACGAAATATAGAATTAATTTCAAGATGATTTCAAATAAATATACCTACAATATTTTTACTACAATCAATGTAATGAAACGTCGCTCCTAATCTCATTAATATTTAAAAAATATAATAAGTACCTTTTCTAATAAGCAGTCAATTTCCAATTCACCTTTACCCCACCGCATTGTAAAATACAGCTTGTTACTTATAAAAACGAAGGATCTTTGTCACCCCTATTCGAATATCTATACCAAAACGCTAACTCTCAGTAGCGAGGGCGATACTTGGGCGTATTCCGGATGGAACCTAGGAATTCAATGCCGCTAGAGAAGCCGTGTGAAAAGAGGAGCGTAAATCTAGGTTTTATTCGGAGTGAATTCGCAATAAACTAAACGTTTTGTGATAACTAATAAAACTTATTTAATTTTATACCTATTCTCGAATAAGCACCCAATGTATTTACCCACGAAAGTAAGAACCTTAAATAATTTGTCATAATAATATGTACGAGTAAGAACAGCATGCCTAGAATACCTACCTAACAAATATGGACAGTTGTGGCAAAAAATATTGTTATTATGTGGTGATGGAATACATCCTGAATTATTCAACTATTTGGACAACTTTTTTATGAAACCTTTAATAATTAGAGCCTTAATTAATTATTCCAGTCGTTTTGGCATATAATACAGGGTGGAAAGGGACGACGATCCTTCCCGCTACCGAAATTACGATGAACTTTCAGTATGTGACGAGCGTCGAAAGCGTACATGGAAAATTGACTTTTCCATACTATTGAACTCTAACTAATCATTCACTTTGTATGAGGGATTAACATATTTTAAAGATAACATATTTCGATATTGGTACTATACCTACTGAAAGTTCATCGGGTGGTAGCGGGAAGGATTGTCGTCCTTTTCCATCCTGTATATTAATGAAGTATTCCGTGGTTTCCGATCATATTAAAATACACGCATTTTCCATATCTACGTAATGACTGAATTTAAAATTTTATATTTTATACCTGAGTTGCGTAGGCTACACATCCAGTAGGCTCCATCAGGAACACGCCGATACTTCTACTAAGCGCCGTGTATTCGTGCCATAAAAAATAATGGATCTGCGAATCGTCGAGATATGTACGGAAATATGGAGTGAGGTGAGCGTTCGAAAAATCGTAATGGCATCGCGAAAATGGGGATTAGAACACGATCGAAACGGAGAGACTTCGCAAATATTGCCTTTATACGAGACATTTGTTTTGCCCGATTGCGCACGCAAAAAAATATCAGAGACTTTCAGTGGTTATACTTTTTTACTATGATGAATTTCATGTGTGTTAAACATTATACAGAGATAGGAAATACTCATAACGTCAAAAAGTACGCCATTTTTTTTTGTTGGGAGGAAGGTGCTTAATGTCACACACGAATCAAACCATATTTACACGATCAAACATAATATCAACGTAAGTGTTTCTCAAAAAGTTTGTTTGTGCGCAATTACCTACTTAATGTGTGAGATCCCGTTTCCTATTTTGTTACCACGGTTTTAAATGGTACCTATAATTCTATTATTAATTGTTAATTTACAAATAATGTTATGTTTTTTTTATTAAATACGAAACAATAGACGAAATTTATCATTATCATATTAGAAATTGGTAACAAAATAGTATAGGTACTTAACATCCATTGGTATACCTATTAATTGTGTACTACTAACTTGAACGTATTGCGAAAACACAAATCAAATTATTTATTAACTAAATATTTTGATTTGTACTTTTTATTTTTCCCCCAGTAGTCACAATACTTAATACTATATAAATTATAAATATTATATGTCCGTATACCGAAGAAAAAACGACCAAGATCACCTAATGTCCGAGGTGGGGATGGAGATCGAACCCACGTACTCAGCTTTCGCGGCTGATGCCTGTACCCCTCGGCCACTCGGTCTTAGCAACCACTGGTCAAATTTTCTCGGGTATATGCAATCCCTTACAAGGCTAGGCGCCTTTGACCTTTTGTTTTTTCTTTGGTATATGACATCTAATATTTATAATTTACTACTAACTTGTTGAATAATGTTTAGCTACGTACGATACGTCGGCTACTATATTCCTGTCCAGATATTTTGAACAAGTCTCACAAGAATTAAAACTTATTCGCTAATTAAGCCCGCGCACGTCGGTAAATAACATAAACCGTACTAACCTAATTTCAGGTAATCGTGTTTGCGCGGCGCAGGTAAACATATGACGGTAATGGCCACGGCGCGTCCTACTCCTGCTAGACAGCTTTATGATACATTTTTCAGCTTTATGTCCTATGAGTTTAAACACGTAATTAAAGTATACTTTGTTGGTCAAAGCCGCGTAGTCGAATTATTTCATTGCCTCCGCGTTAAATGTAACAATATAAGAGATTTTTAACGGTTAGTTGACCGATTGCGAGTTCTGTGATTTGTAAGTTAACTCTTTCGGTGACACTACGTCGACAGGCGGGGTCCTTGTATGGTTAACTACTACGCTTAACTCTCGCACTGTCAGCGAAAGTGTTAAAGCTATGTATATCGTTTAGAATATAGGTATCATTATTAGACAGTCCGGAGTTCTCGTAACACTTTTGAACTTTTATAGAAGCTTTTCGTTTTTTGATTTACTACATTCATTAAAATTTGTTAGCTTCTTTTTAAATTATATAATCGTTCAAGATACATTATATGATTTCAGATGATATCAGAGTTCGAAAGTGCTACGAGAATTCCGGTACACTGCAGTGATGTCTAGGCACATATACAACGCATGTATGTACAAGACATAATCCAACTAGTAGAATAGGTTTACACACATCCCACGCATACACGCATAACTTGGTCCTTTATAATGTCCAAGTAATTCGTCTCAAGTTATCGGCAGCAAACAAAGTTGCGGCCGACAGGGAGGGAACCCAATTACCGCTAATGAAGACAATGATATAAGCGCGGTTATTGATCTAGATTTAAATTTCATGACGGGTCAGTCCCTGCGATGTGCGAGCCCTTAATGCTTCTTGCCAAGTTTCGGCTACGCCGACCGAGGCTTCTTGGTGCTTGTAAGATTCTGAAAGTACCGAAAATATAAACAATTGGGCACCAATTCTTTTAGAATGGTAAGAGGATGGTTCGTATCATTATCGATACCTTCAGAATACTATAAATACCAATGAGTCTGTTAGACAATTATTGCTTTTGCATTAAATATATAGGTAAGCACATACAATGTAAATACGTCTAAGTCATATATTTGTATGGGAATATATTGACCAAGCTCTTCCTTTACTATTAGTCTACTCAGAGGCTACGCTAATCCCCTCACTTTTGTAATAATTAGAAGAAAGAGTTATTGCCCACTCCATCCATCCATATATTTTTGACATATTAATCCTTTTCGAAAGTTTATCATCAACTGTTCTCACCGTTAAAGTATTTATTTCTGTGATATTAAAACCAAAAATGTTTTTAAGTATGTATATAGTATAAGCTATCCATGTCCTCTGAGATATTAGTCTACCAATCATACATTTCTCTGCCTAATAAAATAGCAAGCATCTATCAAATTATTCATTACCGGACCACTATCACGACCTCCCCATCCGACTCGCCCAAGTTTAATGTCCACTAACTAATTTCTTATCCCCAAAACATAATAATATGAACATACACATGAACAAACGTCTAAAATTATGATTAACGACCTCACGCACACATGCTCGAAGCCCACATTTACATGCGCACCGATAGATCACCCGGAGGCCTTCTCGTTGGTAAGATCAATCAATATTCCTTGTGTCATTACTTGTAAGGTGGAACGAGGCGATCTGCCGGGCCTATTGTCGGAACAAATATATTTAGGTTGGCTAAAGTATGACGAGGCGCTTAATGGACAAGAGGTTACCTGGAACAATATGTGAATCTTAGGTTCACTGAAGATCATGTCAGTATTTAAGCTTTGATCTGAATCATTGGTTTCAAATTGAATGAAGGAAGAGGGCTATGGTCGGGGTTTCTCTACATGATCGAATCAGAAATGAAGAGATCCGTAGACGAACAAAAGTCACCGATTTACCTAGCCCTCCGGATTAGCAAGCTCTTCAGCTTAGGCAGGCCACATTGCACGCATAGCAGATGGAGACCACGGTTTGGCAAACGCAGTATGGGACGTCCACCAATAAGATAGACAGACGATCTTATGAAGATCGCCGGGACACGCTGAATGCAGATCTCTTCCAACCGGTGGACAAGGAGGTCCAAAGGGAAGGCCTATGTTCAGTAGTGGACGTCTTATGACTGAAATGATGATGATTTGATCAATCATGAGGAATGATGATGATGATGAATGTGAGTAAAAAGTAGGGCAATCACTAACCTAAAGAGATTTGATAATTATTTTATTCTACTACAGAGTGTACAAAAACGATTTGTAATTGTCAGCTCAGCTTCGAATTTGAATGAAACAAGTTGCTCTCTCCCCGATCCAAAATATTTAATTGGAGATTCCCATGTGAAGTCTCGGTTATTTCAACCTAAATCTTACTCGTATCTACAACTTGCCTAAGAATGGCTTTATTAATTTTGAAGTTAGCAGACAATTTGAAGAGCTCTATCGATAGTTGCATAAAATAACACTGTAAGACAATAATAATTTGCACCTCTCTCGTTTCAAGATATCGAGGGGCGGTATCGACCGGGTTGGAGGTGATCTACCTCCACTTGCCACGGTTAAGATACTCGTATTAATGATTTTGCATAATAATTGCATCGAGCACTCGCCACCTTCCGACATTAGGGTGAAGCGTCAAGTTTCAAGTAGATAGTGGCTTTTTATTCTGTAACGGTTTCTTCGTAGTCTTTTCGGTGCTTGCCAAAAGTGCTTAAGTATAGGAAATTTATAAGTGGATATATTCTTAAAACGGCCTCATAATAGTAAGAAGCTTCCTCTTTAACTATATATATTATATTAGTACTCGCTTGAGGCCTAGCGGTAAAAAGCACGGCTGATATGTACGCAGCGGTCGTGGGTTCGATCCTCGGCTCGTACCAAAGAGTTTTTCAAAAAACTTTTGTACGAAATATTATTTGATATTCACAAGTGCTTTACGGTGCAGGAAAACATCGTAAGGAAACCAGCATACACCTGCGAAGAAATTCAAGGGTGTATTTATGTGTAGTCCCCACAAATACTGGGCCAGCCTTGGGACCACAAAAAAGGCACGTTTGATGTCGAGTTGCGAAAAAAATGGCCAGAATACAACAACAACAACGGGGTCTAGAAGGCTATCATTCATAATATCTTACACCACGAGGGCCGCAGAAATACCAGACATTACCTTAGTTAGCGCGACATAAGAGCATGTCACAGTCGCACATTATTGTGGCCTTAGTGGTTTAAGATACTATCTATAGACGGTAGCGGTACTTGTAAGTCCTACTTAATCGTACTCTATCACTTCGATCTTCTTTTGTTTTCGAGTTGAAACTGATATTGATTTTTCCAACCTCGATAAGAATTATTTAAATTTTCCCCAGTCCAGAAGTGTTTTCCCGAAAGAAAGAATTATGATTGTAATCCAGTGTGTTAGAGTGGTGAGTTATGATTGCGTTGCTCGCAGCGGCGGCGGGATGTATCGCGCGGCGCCTGACCCTTGATCGCGGCCCGCTTTCTCAACGATCCCATCTCAAATACATTCGCCATTTCTTTTCCCAAATGCTATCTTTAAACTGAACGTTCATCTTTCGGCTGTCTTTCTTGCGGGATCTATTACGCATTATGCTCCCGATGTTTAGAGCAGTCAAGATCATGGGCTCCAATCTAAATTGTAAGAATTGTATTATATTATAACTTAAAATGAATTAGCATGCCTCATGACTTAACAAATTCAAAACCTCGTTATCGTAGGTACATACAACTAGTATATTTTATTAGGGTGACAAAGTATAAATATCTGA
The DNA here is from genome assembly GCA_025490895.1 of Thaumatotibia leucotreta. Classification (NCBI taxonomy): domain Eukaryota; kingdom Metazoa; phylum Arthropoda; class Insecta; order Lepidoptera; family Tortricidae; genus Thaumatotibia; species Thaumatotibia leucotreta. The sequence goes on from JALPQI010005405.1 coordinate 37,475, forward strand.
TGAATATTTTTTTATCCTTTTTATAGAGCCTAACACACTAACTACAGTATTTTTCAGCTTTGATGAGTGAGATTTTAAAATTATCCGGATTAAGCATACATGCAGCATATACCTAGGTACTTAGTTGTATGCCGTTCATACTAATATTGTATCTCGAACTCCGCATCTCATAAATATTACCGCTGATAAAATTTTATATTGATAGTAAGTCGACATGATTTCCTAATGGGGCATCTATATAACTGTGTGACCCTGAACGTCACAGAATTAATCACAACTGAATTGAGGTCTAAGTAAGCGGCTAATAAATACGATGATACTAGATACAAAATATCTAACTCCTAACTCTATATACCGGATTTGGTTAAGGTTATAAAGTCTATATACCTAATGGTGGTTTACCCTACGGGACAATATGGAGAAACATTATTTCACACTTCCCCACTCACATTTTTACAATAAAAACGAAGGAAGCAGACGCATTACGCCCGCCCGGGGGACGTAATAAAACAAAATACGAAGAATAACATTCAGTAGAGAATAACAAAGGCTGTATTAACGATTTTAAAATTCATATCTTAAGTTGCACAAGGGCAGAAACTGTAAAATTCGTATCAGCACGGTATATGTTATTTTCTTCGGAGTTTTAGACGTTTGATAATAATAAGAACAAAGAAACAACCTCCAAGTGCTTCCAACAGACCTACCTGATTTGAGTTATTGTATATTTCGTCACTTTATTTAGATGTATAGGTAGGTATGTTTGTCAGAACTGATTCTACAATCACGGGTGAGTGAAGAAACAAAACCGGCTCAATCTATCCGCGATAGAGCTGGACCCTCGGGACCGGGAGGGGGCAGTTAGGAGGCTCATCAATCTGCGGCCTTCTTGTCGATATACTCGCACACACTGCCCCGCCAGATGTGACCTAGCAACAAAATAACGCACTGCTTCGTAAGACATATCCACAATTACATCGATCTAAAGCTTCAAATATTGATTAAGTACCAAATCATAATTCAATTTTTAATAAAAACATATAATTATAATTAAAATACACCTACAGCTACACACAAAAAAACAGGAGTAGATAAAGATACAATTGATTAAAATTGCCTAATTAATAAATAAAAATAGCAATTAATTCCCTTTGCTCTTTAATGTAAATTCATTTTGAGTACTTATTGAATAGACTCCATAATTTAAAGCAGAGGTTCTTTGCCACAAATTTATTAATTAAAAATGAGTAAGTTATCTCGGTGCCACACCTAGCGGCCTTTTGTGTAGCCATCTTTTCACCGTCAAAACTCATTTCAATTAATTTTCGTAGAAATAAGTAAATGATGTGCCCTTTAAAAGCAAGATATCATTAACACCCGGCGGGGGTGGTAGCCAAAGCTTAAAACGAAAGCAATTTACTATGGATACCTATAGGGATATGTATTATTTACCTCTGATATTTGCTTTTCTTACTTGCCTTTAACTACTTAGGTAGAGGTATCAAATCATGGTATTTCTTCAGCAACCAGTACAATAAAATGTTAAATCAATATTGAGATGCTCGCATTGAGTTCCTATGATAATTCATTTGTTATTTTTGAGCGCGTCATTTAAGGCAAATTACGTCCAGTTTAAGCAGATACAATTCTGAGTATGCTCTACTTGACGTATACTTATTTTGAGTTCACATTGAATTGAACAAAACGCAAATTGTTTTGTGAATTGTGAGACGTGAGTTAATTCTACTAACGCGCCCTCTCTGGCTCTCGCGGGAGAATCATTACGAAAAAATCGTGTTGATGGATTTAATTACAAAAAATAATTATACCAAAGAAAGTTACGTGAATAAACTCGGACGGAGTGGGTTCTTCGATTCCCCCTTAATCGGATTAATTTACTTTTAAAAAGCGGGGGGTGGTTGTTGTAATTAATGGAATGATAACATTATCCACCTTGCGGTCGGTCGCCTTTCGAAGCGTTGGTAGGTTTCGTATTTACGAATGTTTATGAAACAGGTACAGTCGACCAAATAAATTCACACACAGAGAATTGGGTATTCGGACCTGGGACCTGGGTTACGCCTGTCGTGTCAGATATGATTGCTCGTTTAGTTGCAAATCAGCTCGTTCGTGTACGTTTTCGAGTTGATGTTAGCAACGGTCACCAGCCGATATCTTTATGTATAATAAATATGTCCAAAAATAAAACCCATCCCTAGAGGTATCGGAAACTCCTGTGCGGAGATGATGTAAAAAATATGTAGGTACTAACATATCCCTACTCATATTGTTTTTGTTAAGCCAAGAAGTCGTTCAGAACCCCACTCGAATCAAAACGAGGCAGTATCGGACTCGATGAGACGCGGTTTTTCCACTCGGTTACCGTCCGGTGATCTGTTGTGAACGCATCTCCACCGAGCAGATCATATTGCGTGGAAGGGTTCGGTATTCGAACGCGGAACGTACGAGTCATCTCCGCTGATTTTTGCGGGTGCCGCGTGCCGTGACGGCATTTTCTTTTACATGTCACGTATGTATTTACAGGGGGATTAATTTGTTTGAAACGCGAGCGTTGTTAATGTCGATGATTATGAATTTGTGTGATACTGAATGTGATACTGTTCCCCCATATTTTATGCATTCGAAAATAGACAAGGAGGGGTATTCGGGTTTACATGACATGATACCAATTAGGCTTTGTACCACACTTCAACAGCATAAATCCATAATATCATGACTTCACGAATACAAGGAGTGAGATACCTACTCGCTGAGATTGAAACATGATGGCCTCATTATCATGTCAGTCACACATATTATTATAATTGCTACAAGGGTAGAAATTACTTAGATCTGCTACGCCGTAGCGCGTAGCAGGTAGCTCGAGACGGGATGTAGACGAAAATTGAATAGTTCGTAGAACAAACTTTACCAACAGGTGAACTTAAGCGTGCTTTTCCAGTTAAAATAGGCTGTTTTCTTTCATGCAGAGACATGCAATAGAGGAAAAAAATCTCATCGATTCTTAAATAATCTATAATAAATAAAATAAAATCGTTAAATCTGTATTGGTCAACCTAAATCTCCAAAACTGCTGGAACTTTACTTACCTAACATATTTTGATTTTTATATTAGAGTATATTATATTATTATCGTATATTAGAGTTTGTATATTAGAGTGCAGCGAAGGTAATAAAGAAAAATCACAATTAAATACAATATCAGAACAAAGTCTCTCGGGTCACCTCGTACTAAACACGGAATTTAAAAAGTCGTCATCCCCAGAACCCAAAATGGGCAAATAAATGAATCACAAATGCAATTCAACCCTAAATTGGCCGCGGAGGGAGCTCACGAGTTGCTGTCTCATGTGGAGACCATTCTTTACTTTGTCTATTCCGCGCGTCACGGGACCGGTTGCACAAACATATTCTTTTTAAATGTGTATTCCCTCTTTTTACGGTATCGCGGAGGCCCGGAAATAAGCTTGTGACTGGACATAAAATGTCAGTTTGTATGATTTAATTTTAGCATGTATTATAATACCTATACATATTGCGTGACGTTGCTACGCGTTAGACCGTGTAAGCGGATTTACACACTGCGGTTTCTCGTTTTGCAGCAATCTGTTGACCATGAGCTGCCACTGCGAGTTAAACACTTTACTTCCTATCCCTCACGCTCGTGCCAATACTTTAGTATGAGTGGGATGAATAAATAGTAATTCCGAGTTTACTTACGGCTGCAGCTCATCGTAGGCACACAGGAAAGACTAGCGAGCACTGATCCCACCCAGCGGGGCTACCATGACCTCTTTTTTTCCTCTTGATTGTGGCTAAAGCGACGATTGGAGGTTTCCGAAACACCAAAATCTGAATTTAAGCGACCACGATCTTCAGATACTAGATTTCCTGGAAAGTGTCATTGGTGTGGGATCCCTGGACATAGACAATCCGAGTGTAGAAAACGCCGAGATTCTGATTCTTCTGGGTCATCAAAACAGCAAGATATTTCAACTCCTGCGCGTTCATCTGAGAAGATACCGGCTATAACCTGCTACAGCTGTGGGAATCCAGGACACGTGGCTACAAATTGTCAAGAAAAGAAAAGCAGTGGTGTAGCTCCTTCAAAAAAAGAGGTTAATCTCTGCGAACAACGACTGTCGAGAGGTATCTTGAGGACGTCATCCGGTGAGCCTGTCACTTTTTTTTTTGATAGTGGATCGTCTTGCTCTTTGGTGAAAGAAAGCTACTGCTGCAAATTCCCAGGTACTGTACGCAATAATCTCGTTTATCTCACAGGTATTGGAGCTGGGGAGGTAAAAAGCACGTCTCAAATTGTAAGCACGGTAAATATTGGTAACATTTCAGAAACCTTGACATTTCATGTAGTGCCTGACGTGGCAATTGTAGATCCTGTCATAATAGGTCGGGATATTTTAGAAATGGGTTTTAGTGTTAAAATTGATAAGGATGAGTTGGTATTTTTTGTTAAGGAACATGCTAACATGTGTGATATTAAGGGTACAAAGCCAGATTTTTCCAAAGTTGACACAGATTTGATTGGCAATGAACGAGATGCTTTAATAGAGTTATTGAGCCGATACTCTAACTGTTTCATTGATGGTGTTCCTAATAGACGCGTGAATACAGGTGAATTAGAAATCGAATTAGTAGATTCACATAAAATTGTCCAAAGGCGTCCCTATAGATTAGCACCAGTAGAAAAACAAATAGTCAGGGAAAAGGTGCAGGAACTTCTCGATGCGGGTGTTATTAGAGAAAGCTCATCACCATTCGCAAGCCCCATTCTCCTTGTAAAAAAAAAGATGACACTGAAAGAATGTGTGTAGATTTTCGGGAGCTTAACTCCAATACCCAAGCGGAGCACTATTCTGCCAGCAACGAGTGTCGAGCTTCACACACGGCTGACGGATGAATCCAATGAAAAGCTAAATGTAACTGTGTAGTGTAGTACCTGTACTGTATGATTTTATAAACTACTATAAATATGTAGGTATATCCGATTTGTTATGTAATATAACAAATCGGATACTATATGCGGTCAGTTTAGGTTCTGCTTGTCAGTTTTTGACAGTTATTCTATGGAACTGACACATCGTGATTCAGATTAGGTTATAAACTGCATTACATACAGTGTGTTAACAGCATGCCGGCTTTTATTGAAACCGGGGATTGTGAGATGCAGATTTTTTGCCAAACCGAGAGCATTATTTTATTAAAAATTTTAATTGTAAACACAATTATTTCTCTAAGAAAAGTTCAGTGAGAAGCAATTGTAGTTCAAAATGAATCGTTAATTAGCGCTTGATGATGACAGTCCGCAGCCGCTCGCAGCGTTTGACAACTAAGCATTACGTTATCGTTCGAAGGAAATAAAATTAATAGTACAATTAATTTAAATATTTGTCAACTCTTAATACTTGAAAACGATTGCCAGTAATGCGTATTATACCATACCCCGAACCGGCAAATCTGTAGCAAATGTACGTCAGGGTTGTCACTACTAAAAATACAAAAAAAAACGCGGCAACAGTAGGTATTCAATGTTCTATCGATCGTTTCTTAAAATCATCTTTAATTTGTGGTAGTTTTCCTGTTAAATTAAGCCTCGATCTGGAAAGATTTTAATCTGTGACATTTTCTCTAACCGTACGATTTTGTTATTTACGGAATAATACTGCTTATGTTAATATTAATCATACGTGCAGTAGAGTAAGTAAATTCGTCATCGTAATCGCCAACCCTGACATCAAACTGGCAAATGCTACGGTTTTGCTACATCCGTTGCGTTGCGAGGTATGATTATTACCCAATTTCGTAAAAGCCTGGGTCAAAGCTCTCACTGTATATTGAAGTAAGATCGTGGTACAGGGGGCCCTATAAGCTGTTTGACCATAAGAATGAGGCTACCCGGAATATCGGCTGTTCGGGCCCGGGCCCGCCACAGTCTAGTATGAATGCATACATTTGCTCGTAAGTTATTTTATTTAATTACAGTAGGTAACACCCCGCTTTATGCGACCCCGTTAAAATACGTCGCATTACGCGGATTATTTTCTTATTTGTTTAAAATTTCACTATAACTCGTTTGTTTCGTTCGTTTCATTTTTTTTTTCATTTACATTTATAACCTTTGGTGGAGAGCGCTACGTTAAACCTTGATGCATAATTTGACTTATTTTATGTAATACAAACTTTCAACCCCGTTTTTACCCCCTTGGGAGTAATTTTTTTTTCAAAATATATTCTTATCCCTTACCTTCGTTAAACGCTTAACGTACTGTGAAAAATTCATGATCTTACGTTCAGTAGTTTCGGCTCTGCGTTGGTATGTCAGTCAGTCAGGACTTCTTCGTTTATATATAATATATATTATATAGATTAAATACAAGGCAGGTTAAGAATTTGCATAAATACGTTTTCAAGTTCAACGCGTCCTTCATAGCGATCATCTATAACATACTACGTAGTCAACGGCTGATTCTAGTACCGACGCCTTCGCCACCGATCGTAAAATTATATGCGTCATACACTTAAAACGCGTAACGCATGGGAAGGTTAAGTACTATGCATATTAAAATGCACCTGAATACCTACTCGGACTTATTGAGTTATTGCTATTACGACCTACGTAAGTTCGTAGCCTAGTCGGTGACCCTGCCTACGAAGCTGTTGCCGGGTTCGAATCCCGAGAGCATTTATTTGTGTGTTTATCACAAATATTCGTGACTTGGTCATGGTTAATCATCAATTATATAATACTAGGGACCCGCCCCGGCTTCGCACGGGTACTATACCTACATAAAAACCTTCCTCTTGAATTATTCTACCTATTAAAAAAAATATCAAAATCTGTTGCGTAGTTTTAAAGATTTAAGCGTACAAAGGGACATAGGGACAGAAAAAGTGACTTTATTTTATACTATAATAAGTAGTGATATGTATATCTTCGTTTAGTACCCACAACGTAAGCCGTAACTGAGCTTAGTGTGGGACTGGGTTGATTTGTGTAAAATTGTCCCATGATATTTTAAATACTTACTTATTAAAATATATTTACACTAGCTTTTGCCCGCGGCTTCGCACGCGTAGATTTTGGACTTCTATGAAAAAAAATATTTTCAACCGACTTCAAAAAAGAAGGAGGTTACCATTTCGATTGTATGTTGTTATGTATTATGCATGTTACACGGTTTCCTGCAATAATAATGAATCCTATTTTGTTTTTTTTTCTCAGGAGATTCAAAAGTGGCCGAAATAAGTTTAATATTTGTGATATTTTTTTTGGGTTTCGCCTTGACTTGTCGACAATCATTTAATCGAATGTTGTTTCAAAGACAACGGTTCAAGTATTTTCATTTCATCGACAAGTCATTCTGTCGAAGAATAGTTTTCAGCAAATTTTAATCAGTACTTTGATAGCTGTTCGCTTATGTGTGGGGTCGCAGTTCTAACCTAAACTAAACCCACTTTGATAGCAGTTTGCTTTTGTGTGGGGTCACAGTTCTAACCTAACCTAAACCTACTTTGATAGCCGTTTGCTTATGTGTGGGGTCGCAGTTCTAGCCTAACCTGAACCTACTTTGATAGGTGTTTGCTTATCTGTGGAGTCACTGTTCTAACCTAACCTAAACCTATTTGAATAACCGTTCATTTCTGCGTGGAATCGCAATGGTCGCAGTTTTAACCTAACCTTAAACTACTTTGATAGCCGTTTGCTTATGTGTGGGGTCGCAGTTCTAACCTAACCTAAACCTACTTTAATAGCCGTTAGTTTCTGTGTGGGGTTGGAGATCAAACCTAACATAAACCTACTTTCAAAGCCGTTCGTTGCTGTGTGGGGCTACTATTCAAAGCTAACCTGAACTTCCTTTGATAGTCGTTCGTTTCTGTGTGGAGTCGCATTTCTAATCTAACCCAAAACCTACTTTGATAGCCGTTCGTTTCTGTGTGGGGTCGCAGTTCTAACCATTCCTAAACCTAAGTAGAATCTTACCTTATTACATTCTGTTTGAAGTCTGTTTCATTGAACAGCATATTAGTATGACATAATTAATTACTTAATTGCAAATAAACTACACGAATTAGAAAGCTGAATTTACAGTGAGGTGGCCTGCGTACCCGCGCTGCTTATACATATATACTGTCCGCGAGCTGTCAAACAAACATTTGAAATTCGTTCGCTTTGAATCATATGTCGCCATATAAATTTGTAGATATAATTATTATTTTTAACAAACAAACAAATAAATATGGTTTTGTCTAGACTAAAAAAACCGACCAAGTGCGAGTCGAACTCGCGCGCGAAGGGTTCCGTACCATTATCAATTTATTATTAAAAAATACAGTTAAATCAACCTACGTCAAAAACTGTAGGAGATAATTTAATCAAACCAAATATCGTTGATAGAGTTTATTAATGTGCATAACATATATTTTTTTTAGAATTTTATATCGCTTAGTTTAGAAAATAGAGGGGGGGGGGACACATTTTCAGACTTTGAGAGTTGATATCTCGAAAACGGTTTGCTCAAATCAAAATGAGATTTATAAACCTTCATATCATTTTCAAAGACCTTTCTATTAATACCCCACACGCTTATATACAACTAAAAAAAATGTTCTATCCCTCAGTTACATGTATGGAGGGCCCCCACCCCAATGGTTTTTTTTACAATTTAGTATCATAATCCTGTAGCGGTTCATACAACACATATCCTTACCAAATTTCGTTGCTGTAGCATTTATAGTTTCCGAGTAAATAGGCTGTGACAGACGGACAGACGGACAGACGGACAGACGGACATGACGAATCTATAAGGGTTCCGTTTTTGCCATTTTGGCTACGGAACCCTAAAAAATAAAACCTCACAATGACCTTTTATGTAGCAAACTGCATTACTTACCAAACTTTAATATTAAAAGTATCTACGTATTCATCGTACCTATGTTACTCGTATATAACATGGTATGTAGATAAGTACCTACATCTTCATTGGCAAGAACACTTCTATGAAGTTTTGAATTAAATAACCCAACGAATCTGGTTCCTTCTTACAAACTTTAACCTTCCATTTAACCCCCATGGGGAATGAATTTTCAAAAAACCTGAAACACGTGTTTACTTATTTATTGTTAAAAACATTCACGTGAAGTTTCGAATAAAATAGCCCAACCAATCTTATTTCCCCATACAAACTTTAACCCTCCATTTAACCCCTTTAAGGGATGAATTTTCAAAAAACCTGAAATACGTGTTTACTTATTTATTGTTAAAAACATTCATATGAAGTTTCGAATAAAATAGCCCAACCAATCTTATTTCCCCATACAAACTTTAACCCTCCATTTAACCCCTTTAAGGTATGAATTTTCAAAAAACCTGAAACATGTGTTTACTTATTTATTATTAAAAACATTCATGTGAAGTTTCGAATAAAATAGCCCAACTAATCTTATTTCCCCATACAAACTTTAACCCTCCATTTAACCCCCATAGGGAGTGAATTTTCAAAAAAACCTGAAATACGTGTTTACTTATTTATTGTTAAAAACATTCATGTGAAGTTTCGAATAAAATAGCCCAACCAATCTTATTTCCCCATACAAACTTTAACCCTCCATTTAACCCCTTTAAGGGATGAATTTTCAAAAAACCTGGAACATGTATTTACTTATTTATTATTAAAAACATCCCTGTGAAGTTTCGAATAAAATAGCCCAACTAATCTTATTTCCCCATACAAACTTTAACCCCCCATTTAACCCCTTTACGGGATGAATTTTCAAAAATCCGTTCTTAGTGCGCCTCTACACATTATAAAGAATGTACATGCCAAGTTTGAACTCTCTAGGACCAGCGGTTTGGGCTGTGCGTTGATTTAAGTCAGTCAGTCAGTCAGTCAGTCAGTCAGTCAGTCAGGACATTGCCGTTTATATATATATAGATTTTGTTAGTCTTGTTATAGTGAAGTAATTTAATTACCTACTTAATTAAGGTAAGGTGGAGTAAGATGAAACTGTTTTTTAATGCGGTAAGACAAAAAGCTACCAGTAGATGCTGTGCCAGAAGGACGACTTTTAGTCTTACCCAATAAAATAGTACATTACGACTTTACGACACAAGTGCGAAAAACATGAAATTCGAAACGAGTGGCGATGTTTTAAAACACGACTGAAGGGAGTGTTTTAAATCGACACGAGTTACGAATTTCCTTTTTGCACGTGTCTCGTACGATGTTTTTTAGTGCAGATGGCCCTCCGAAGTTTTGGACCTGACGTAAAATGAGCCACTTCTCGCACTAGAGCCTAAAGAAGGCACCATCTGTACTAAAAAAACCGTTTTACCTTACCCCACCTAACCTTACCTGATTGTATGAACGAATGGAGCAATAACAATTACCTTTTCAAAATAATGTAGCTAGACTTGAACTAGGCAAAATATCTACACAACTAACAAATGGAAAACTTAAGTGTTTCCATAACTAATACAGCCGTACTATGAGTTTACAATCGGTTACGTTAAGTTTTTTACTTGATATGTAAAGCATTCTGTCGCGCTCGCACTTTATTGGAGCGAGCGAGATGGCCTGCTTTGCGTATTGAGTCAAATCTAACGTTACCGTTACTTGCCAACTCATGGTACGGCTACAATTCTGCTACGAATAGTAATTATAACTCGTTACTTTTGCTATGGTCTACGTCAGTGACCGTAACCGGGTTTCAATTTTACAATGTTACGAGATACGGTGTACGGAGTTGACGTAGTAAAGTACTTACTATAAATGACTGCGGAAATGCAGCATTATGCATTATACTCGTATTTCCTGTGCTGACTTGAGTGTTTAGTGTCATTATTATTCGGCATTCGAATACAAGTGTAACTGGGATAAGTGTATTGCGTTATGATTAAACCCCTCGTCTGTCACGAATATTTTTTGTAATAGTTTACTGCTTATTACTTAGACATACAATGGGTAAAATCAAAATACTATAAATTTTATTCGGAAGTTGAATAATTTTGGGATTCACCGATACCTACAGCATCTGATTCTTGGCCAATTATAAAACTATGTAAGTGAAAACAATAAGTACCTAAGAAAAATAATAAAATTGACATAAATTTTGACAAGTTTCAGTAGATATTTTATTATTTAATTAAAATAGTTTTGTGGTGATTGCAAATTTTGGCTGCTTATGCATTTGGTAAGTACAAACATTTTCTATTCAAAAGTGTAAGGCAAAAACTTGACTGCATGAACGTACGGTAATCACACATAAACAGCCTATCTCAGTCTGCACTCCTATTAGCCTTTCCTACGTATTATTACATACTAATATGAATGGGCATAATTAGGAGGTAAATGCCTATAAACGCAACGCAGGCGGATTGTCAATCCCAGTTATGTAAGTACGTCCACTAAGATGATGCTGGTTCCCAGTGCCGGATTTACCAGTAGACCAAGTAGGCCATGGCCTAGAGCGGCAGATTTTAGGGGCGGCAGATTTGGCGGCAAAAAAATTTTTTTTTATGAGTCAAAATTGATTTGGCAGATTTTATAAAGGGCAGATCAGAGGCGAACTATCTTAAACTTCTGCCCTGGCGGCAAAATTATACAGGGAGGAAGGGAACGACCGAGTCTACCAACCATTACTATGAACTGTCAGTAACATAGTACCAACATCGAAATATCTATAAAAAAATATATCCCCTCATACAAAGTGAGTGATTAGTAGAGTTCAATAGCATGGAAAAGTAAATTTTAACCAACATACTCGTACTTTGACTGATACAGTGGTAGATTAGAGTTTATACGAAGAGACTGGGGTTGTGCTTTGTCTGAAAATTAATAACAATATGCGACTCTACCTTTACCACACAAACTCTAGAAAGCGGTCCTTGAATTTGAACAATGACGAAGTTCTAACAAAAATTAAAAATCAGTCTGTGCATAATTAAACCATTTAATAAATTCAAACTCTAGAAAGCGGTCCTTGAATTTGAACAATGAAGAAGTTCTAACAAAAATTAAAAATCAGTCTGTGCATAATTAAACCATTTAATAAATTTCAACTGGGTTTTTATAGTTAATTAAAATTAATTTTTACTGCGCTCACTCGCAAACAACAAATCAATCAATATATTGATTCAAACTTTCACGATTAACTCTCGATATTTTAATGACAAACGGGTCGTAGTCGTGTAAACTTAATTTTAATTTTATCCTGACGTTTCGGGCATGACATCACACCCGTGGTCGGTCGCAGGCAGACTGGCGAGAAAATGTATCAACACTTTCGAGCTGCGCTGGTTTTTCGAACTACCCTTCAATTGGTCTTGATTATTCACTTCTAGGCTCGGGTTGTCACTAAGCCTACAAACAACACTCACAACATCCAATGGCTTTGAAATGGATGTTTCACCGCGCTTACATTTGTAAATCACGGGATTCCACGACGAGAATCCTTGCCCCTCATTTTGATAAAAATTCCGATGTTTCTTAATTTCAATAGCTTCACGTACTTTTTGGCTATGATGTATACGTTCGGTTAAGAGGACGTTCGGGTTATGGAGCTTGATCAGTGGCTTTGTCCGGATTCCAACAAATGCTCGGCCACAGCGAGTGGTTCTGAAATAGAATCCTGAGCGCAGCGAGTGTTTTAACATACGAGAAGGAAATAGTTATTTATTATACAAGGGGGCAAAGTTGTTGTTTAACTGTCGTGCCAATATTGAGACCTGAGCTAGCGAAAGATTCCAAAATTGAGCCACGAGCGTAGCGAGTGGTTCAAAAACTGGAATCTTGAGCATTGCGAAGGTCTCAAGGCACGAGAGTTGAACAAACTTTGCCGCCAAGTGTAATACAACTTTTTTCCCCTCACTATCGCGAGGAAATATGATTACAAATCTCATCCAAATGTAAATTAACTTAAAGAAACTATTGAAAGCTCAATGTCGAAACGTATCGTAGAATAGAGTTACTTATGGAATATAAATATTGCCAATGGCTTACAAAGTCACATGAGAAACAACCAATTTAACATGTGAGCTCCGATTGCGCATGTTTACTACGGTCATACAGATCCACTTATACTAGGCAGTTGGGGGCTATAGGAATTAGAGAAATGTCAAATTACTTTATTCACAAGTGTGTAAAAAGCGTTTTTACCCGCTCGTATTAAAGGATAAACGAGCGCTTTACGAGCTAGTGAGGGGAAAATACATTTGCACCCGTGTGTAACACAAAACTTTTCCCCTCACTATAGCGAGGAAACTCAAAAAAGGTAATTATTTGTTCACATTACAATCATCATCGGGTTAGTGATAATAATTTTCCAAATGCATCATGTATTTAATGCAAGATTTTGTCGCAGTAAATTTAGCACGATTTTAACATATTCCTGTAGTTGCACACCAACGCCAATGCATTATTAAATCATTCTCATTCATTATTTTTACAAAATTATAACAGAACACTCTGAAAGTTGTTTAGTTTACTATTTTTATGCGTGTTCGAGTCGGTAAATTCATTGTGTTGTTGGTGTAATTCATTGTCAATGAATATTATAGGTTATAATATTCATTGACAATGTTGACGTTGACATTTTCTGCGTTTTGTGATTGCATCTAGTCATCTTATCATCATTCACTAAAACAATTTTTACTTATGGAATTTTAGGATTTATGTGTTAAAATCATCATATTATGTAAAAGTTTGTATTTTACACTAAATTCTCAAACAAATTATTTAATTATCATTAATATGGAACGATTTCCATGAGCATTTTACGTTTTGTTATCTGCTTCGAATGCTTCTTCGCGCTACGCTCCAAGGTAATTACTTTGCCACACAAGTGAATAATATGCGTTTTTACACGTTCGTATTAAAGGATAAACGAGCACTTTACGAGCTAGTGAGGGGAAAAAGTTATTTTCTATAATTGTTAATTTTTTTTTATACCACGTCGGTGGCAAACAAGCATACGGCCCGCCTGATGGAAAGCAGTCACCGTAGCCTATGGGCGCCTGCAACCTCAGGGTGTCACATGCGCGTTGCCAACCCAATAAAAATAACGTTGGCACAACAAAGTGGCTCCACTCCACCTGATCGTAAGTGAAAAGTAGAACCCAAATCGCGGCGGCAACGAACAGGAGACAATCAGTAACCTGTTAGTTGCCACCGCCTTGCTGGCCCGCTAGATGCTGGTAAATACACCGGCTGACCCCGAAACACGGCAAACACGAAGGTAAGTCATTTCACGGGCGTTTACACCGAATGTACGATGGTAGCCAACCAGGCGGGTACTAGTAAAAATACCCTACCACCGGCTGAGAAGCTGGTTACTCAGTATTTCCCTTAGTCGACTCCTACGACACCCACGGGAAGAGAGGGGCGGTGATTTTTGTATTCTTACTCCGTCACCGCACGGAGAAAACTACTAATTATCAGATAACTTTAAAGCCAAATAGTAATGTTTTCTGGTTTTATTGTAACATTGATTGATTTGTTGTTTGCGAGTGAGCGTAGTGAAAATAATTTTAACTAACTGTAAAAACCGAGTTGAAATTTATTAAATGGTTTAATAATGCTCAGACTGATTTTTTATTTTAGAACTGCTTTATTTTCCCAATTTAAGGACCGCTATCTAGAGTTTGTGTGGTACCTAAGGGTAGAGTCGTATATTATCATTAATTTCCATACAAAGTACAACCCCAGTCTTATCGCATAAACTCTAATCTACCACTATATCGGTCACTGTATGTTGGCTAGGCGTCCATCCCTCCACTGTCACACCAGCTAAAAGTTCGCGTACTGTACAAAGTAAGAGAAGGCCTTCTACCGCGAACACCGAAGTTCGTAAATTTCGGGAATTTGTCTCCGTCACTCTAACGACGCCTTCATTGCCCGAAATTTACGGATTTCGTAGTTCGCGGTATTAGGGATGCTATTTCCTTTCCTGCCACGAACGCTCCGGTACGGATACACGGCTGTGAAATGAAACACCAAGTGTTCCTAAACGACTAATATACGAAGCTTTTTTACGTTTCGACCTTTTTCGTAATTTTCTTAACAAACTATTATAATTGGCACAGTGGATAGGGGCGGCAAAATATAAATGGCCTATAGGCGGCAATTTTCTAAATCCGGCACTGCTGGTTCCCATCATCAATAAAAGAATGGTCAGTGACCCTTGAATCCCTTAGTCGACTCTTAGCGACATTAACGGGAAGAGTAGGGGGTGGTGAGAAATGTAGTTTTACTGCCGTCACCATGCGGTGTATGTACGCTATTTTCAATATATATAATTATGCATTATTTCAATTATTTATAGGATTATAGGATTGTAGGCTGATCGTGAAGCTGTATACACAGAAAAAAAATCACGCACAAAGCTTAAAAAAGATTATAATTTCGATAGGTTGCGTTCAGACCAAAAGAGCATTCGCTATTCTAATCCCCCACTCTACGAAATTCGATCGTGATTGGTTGATTTCGTAGAGCGGGGGATAGAACAGCGAATGCTCTTTTGGTCTGAACGCACCTTAACAAAAATATGTGCGACACAAATATTTATAGTTTTCGTCTATTTTGTTAAAACAGGACACGACAGGGTACCTATAGTTATATTTCTAGTAACGATTCAGGAACATTAAACTGAACATCATTCGACATGCTCTTGGCCAGTTTTATTATGATACTAAGCAGTTAGTGGTGAGAACTTGCTTCGGTTCATCGTCATTTTGACGATATCTGAGCGGTAGAGAAACGTGGAACTGTTACGGCATTTTTATGGAGATTTACGCTATTTGCATAGCCGATATAATGCACCGAATGCAGTATAAGTGTAAAATCGATATCATCAGACCCCAACTTGTATTGTATAAAAAATGTGCGATAAAAAAATCGGTTCACGGTTCTCGAATTTGTGAAATGGAACATACATTTAAAAAAACTCTGTTGAATGGAGAACCTCCTCCTTTTTTGAAGTCGGCTGAAAATGCGACGTTATCTAATCATCTGAACGATTAGCAACTAAGCAACGACGACAAACGACAAAATCGGAAGATCGGAACCTTCGTAAGCCTACAGTATCGTCACGTTAATAAGCAATTGCAAAACACTGGCATGGAATGCTATTCAGTCCTTCGTCCTATTTTGGTGTAAATATTTGATTGTATTGGAAGTGGTTGATCTTGCAATTCTTGCACCTTTTGGAACTTCAATTGCGAATTCATCTTTTGTCTGGTTCTGTCATTCGAGTACGTTCAACGTCTGTTTTCTGTTGTCTCAAGCACTAGAATAAGTCTTTAAAAAATCATATTAAACTCATGAGTCTCATGACTCTCCTGAGCCAACAAACTACATACTTACTAACTTAATTTATTTTTTGAAGAAATAGGTACACTTAAAATATTTCATTATCTCTAAAGAATTGTTTTCGTAGATCTATAACAGCCCTCTGTAAGTAATTTTTAGTACTTACTCATAACCTGAGTTCAATTTCTCTCAACTATTGTACTAATTGTACCAGTAGGTACCTACTTCCAACGCCAACTAAAACGAAGCAACTCACACAAAAGAAACTCTGTTTTCTCATTCTCAGATTGTTACCGCGATACATAGCTCTAAGTTCCGAAGCACACGCTCTGAAATATTTATTCCTGAAACGTAAAGATCGGGTGGTGGGGGGTGGGGGGTTATCCCGCGGTTTCCTCCGCCGTGTTTTACTTTGAGAATGGGAAGTCGTCGGCGACGGATCGATATAGCCAAAGATAAAGTAACCGAATGAATGCTACAGTTCAGAGTGTATGTCCATCTTTATTTTAATTCAATATTTAGATTGGCTGTGGTGGGCGGTAATGTAATCTATTCGTCTCGTAGGTAATATTTTTTTACAAATTTATATTTTACACTATATAGTGATTTCTGATATCTTGAGGAATCATCAGCCAGCCTCTCACAGTCCACTGCAGGACCTAGGCCTCTCCTATTAACTATTCGTTTTGACGCTTTAGGAGGTAAATGCCCATAATGGTTACGTTGGGCAAGCGGTATGGCGATCCCAGTATTGTGTCCACTATGATGATGTTGCTGCACATCATCAATCTTCTATAAAGTAATACACATCGACACTTCAATCCCTTAGTTGACTCTTACGAAACCCACGGGAAGATTTAGGGTGGTGACAAATGTATGGCGACGTAAGTCACCACGGGGCGAGGCGCGAATTGGTTGAATGTTTAAATAATATCCAAACAGTAAGCTTGACTAATCTTAAAAGTACCAGGGCCTATCCCGGAACTTGGTTTTCAGTTACTTACTAAGTTATCATTTCAGAATATGGTTTCGGGATGGTTATTTTTTCTTTACAGATGTATAAGCAGATGAGAAGTAAATGTATAGGTAAGTAAGTAGATAATTTTGTTCATAAAATAAATCTAATTGTGTCAGGGCAAACGGAAAGGTACGTTGTCACGGTGTTTGAAATGGACTTTATGAGAGAACATATGGTCTATTTTTTAAGAGTTGTGACAGGGTAGGTACCTTTTCGTTTGCACTGACACCTATAAAGCGTTATCTTTGCAATATTTGATCCGGAGGCTGT
Source organism: Thaumatotibia leucotreta (assembly GCA_025490895.1). Classification (NCBI taxonomy): domain Eukaryota; kingdom Metazoa; phylum Arthropoda; class Insecta; order Lepidoptera; family Tortricidae; genus Thaumatotibia; species Thaumatotibia leucotreta. The sequence continues at coordinate 55,106 of JALPQI010005405.1, forward strand.
TTTTAGCAAAAAAATTAAGTCCTATGAGGCCCGCTACGGTACCATCATCTCCCGATCGTGGAGCCGAGTTCGGGCTGGCCAGTCTCGGCGCGCACTCTGTGGCGTTCCCCGACCTCCGGTGGGAGGCCCCCCCCGTTCGATTGTCTGCGGAGGCAGGCCCGCCGGTGCCATCTGATGTGCCGAGAGCACTCCAGATCTGCATAGATCGTTGCCTTCGTTTTTTCCCTATCGAAAAATCAATAGGGAATCCACTCGGTTTTTTAATGTCGGCAAAGACATTTATTAATTTCGTTTCTGTCGTCTCGATCTCTCCCGCTTAATGGCCCTTAATTATTATAATTTCAGGTTGATTTCTTTGAAAAAATCTTACTTGTATATTTGATAACTACCTGAAAATTATATTTATTGAAAATTATGAAAAGATATAGTAATGTAGAGAAATGGGATGCCATTCAATTGTAATTCGAATTCTCTGTAGGTCAGTCATCGGTAGGCTGTGAAGAAAACGGTATATAATGTGAAGCACATCCCAAAAGTATATCGAGCCTTCCGCCCACCCTCAAGGGGAAAGAGCCTCAAACACCAAGCAATAAAGCCTTCCCATCCAGCAAAACAAATACAACGCGCATTCCAATGCTAGATATCATTCGCCCCGCCCACACAGTTGGCATTACGACTGTAAGCGCTCCCATTGGTCGCGCCAAAGCCTTCTACATTTCGAATTGGTTATTTTTTTCTACAATTGAAATTTGAACTGTCCGTTAGTTGTAGATTTGTAACGCGCGTGCGCGGGGAGGGTACGCCACGTGAACGTAGATACGTTTTGGGGGCTACGAATGTTTTATTGTCTCTCTCCATTCCTATTCGTATTTGGATTGTAGATGTGATTCGTAGGCTGTAGTCCTTAGTGCGCAGCTGTGGCCTTCGCGATAGGATGAGGGCTCTCGGCGGTTTCAGGAATTAGTAGGCACATATGTACGTACTTGTATTAGGTATTAGAAGACGTTACGTCATTTTATGTATAAATATATTAAGGACATATTTTTAGACTTCGGATTTCAATCATTAGATACTATGATTAGAGAAGAGTGATCGTTTGTTTATCTACTACTACCTAAGTAGGTAACGGACAATTATGGGGGTATCTACATTATGAAAAATGCAAATATAAAAGATAGATAAATAATTTAAATTGGTACTAGGTATGTAGACTATTTTTATAAAAATTAGGTATTGTGCCTTAAGAAGACGAAATACGTATGCACGCACATAATGGTGTCGGTGTATTGGGTATACTTAGTACAATAAGAAGGCTGTTTAGTGTTCATTATCACTATCATCAGAAGTACTGTTCTCGGAAGTTTAAATATGTCTCAGAAATCGTTTTGTTCATACCCATTTAATGTGAAATTAGACACTGCTACTGTAATCATGAATCTTTGAACGTTTTATGAACAGAGCCACTCTTCCACTCTTCAATTGTTCCTTATGGCTTTACCTTTACCCGCATTGTACACCTACTTGTTGTACAGAGCAGTGCAGGAAGAACAGTTCGATAGACCGCCTATGTATTTCTAATCTAATAGGTAAGTTTAGAAATTGAGCGGCCTTAGCTATACAAACAATACCCTATTCATTTAATTTTCACTTTGGTGTCGTTACTTGGTAATTTGATAAACATAAGGAATATTGCAGGGAATGCAATAACGCTGCAAACTGCAACTGCAATACATTCCCGAGCATTCCCTATACCTTACTGCAAGGTAGGAAAGCACAGAATAGTACAGCCATGCCGACCGACAAATGTAATAACACGCTGGCATCCACAGCTTACTCTGTCCGGAACAATTTCATTTGCGACTGAGCGAGGATAGCGTTGTAATTACAACAACAATCGATAGAGGCGCCACCGTCTGCCGCACGTTTAATCTCGCCAGAATCAAAGGACTGTCGCCTCACACCCACCTGCTTACTCCGAGCGCCACCCCAGCAATGCAAACTCGATGTTCTCCATTAAGTGAACTATACATTGCTGCATTGAAACGTCGCACGCAACGCCCTCACGTTTTAATAAAGCAATAGAACGAATGTTCTGTGGCATATTTGTTCTGAACAGATTAAGTAGTAAAAACTGTGTCTCCGAGCCTATATCTGCAGAAGTATGTTTAGGTGTCCCTAGACCAGATAGTTGCATTTCCAGTTTGGTACTGTACATTTAAGCTTTATTGGAGTTTTATTAAGGCTTTACGTTGTTTATCGGTGGTTACAGGGCAGGATGCTACCGGTTGCAATTTCCGTACCAGGACTAGATTTTATTTCTAACCTCTGGGTTTACCCGTTCGTAGGTATTCGAAATGCTAATATAATTTTCCTGCGTTGTAAATAAAAATGATGACTGAACTTCAAGCGAAGTTTAGTTTATTCTTTTTAATTACCTACCCGATATGTGCAGAAAATCTCCTTGAAACATTGCTACAGCAAATATAATTTCCAAACGAATAACCTTAGCTTATTTGACGATAAAATACATTGATTTACACTAAATTCGGCTAAGCTCGTGTTATTTCATAAAATACTAGTCTGCTAATTCGGTTCAATTATGCAAGTTCGATTTAAGCGGCAATTAGTGTATAAATAGAGAAGCCTCCAGCTTTAATGTGCAGCCGCTGCATATTATCGATTGTCATTAATTTGGCGGCGCGAATTGTGCAGTATGCAGGTAAATACCGGTAACGCAATCACTATGGAGCGTATCGGGAAACCAAAAATATGGCACAATTTACAACAACAACAATTTACAATTTAAACTACGCGTTTTACAGCCCCACGAAGTCAGTACAACTACATATAGGTACTCGTAGGTATCAATTGAGATGCAAGTTTCATATTATAGGTCGACACTAACAAGTTCTTACCTACATATTAAAATTGCATAACCATCATACATTAGGTACGGTTCTGATTCTGGTATATTTACTCCATTCTATTAGGGTTGGAAATTAGGTAAATAAAAAGCAGTCGTCGACAACCTTTCTTCTTAGAGCAAAAAAACAACTATAACTCTCAAAATTAAACATTACATAAATACTAATTCATTTGTAGAGGTACTAACTGTACTACAGTGTACCTATGAGTGCAGGCGCGATCTAAAATTTATTATTATGTAAATGCAGGTATTATGTTTCATTGAATATACGGAGTTATGTGTAAAGCTAAACAAGCCACGTATGAGTTGGAACGCCCGTATAAAGGAGCCACACCGCCAGCACTCCAAATCCACTAGACGTAGAACGTAAACGCGCACGTCTCGGCGATAACCGATAAAATATGTTAGTGGGTATTATAGACATAATCTTAGGTACCGTAAACCCATCCAACTATGGTTCTATACTGCAACTAAGGTCCACAATTTAACTCCTAAATAAAAATCAGTCCCAATCTTCTTTTTGGCTTTGCCCAAGTTTTTTATATTAATAAAACAACTACACCTAATGGACATTTTTCGATTACGTTTTGGACCGTTGTTGGGAGCGGTTGGACTACCATTAGGTGGTTTTACGGTTCCAAAATACATTTATTTCCATGATCTGATATTTTGTTTTCAAATATGTTCGTAGTTTGCCGGTAAAGGTGCGTTCAAACCAAAAGAGCATTCGCTATTCTAACCCCCCACTCTACGAAATTCGATCCCGTGACAACCAGAGTCTTTCGCAGTTGATTTTTTCTATGGTAAGCACATCAGTTACGACATTGTGGGAAATTCGATCGTTACACAAAACGTGATTGGTTGATTTCGTAGAACGGGGGATAGAACAGCGAATGCTTTTTTGGTTTGAACGCACCTTCAGGTAAACGCGAACATATTTCGCGATTTTACGCGAGTACTGTTGCAAAAGCGTGAAAAGTGCGTATCCGGTTTATGAACGAATTAATTTCGTATCATAAGTATCATAACACAACATAATTTGTGAGCGATTTTAGTCAAAATATATTACAAAGTAGGATTTAGCTTACCATAAAGTCGGAATCTTTATACGAATTAAATGTCTAAGCTTATATTCATTTCCTAAGTAGAATATCATACTAAGACCAACTCATACATTTTTTATTTTTATTTTACACATATTCATGAACAATGACTGTAAATATTAACGTGGCTCTTTCTAGACTCAATAGTTTAGGTAGAAGAGTGATTACTTAGAGATGTTGTGATTAGTGTAGATGTGTTGTGCTGCTAAATTAGAATAAGAGAGTAACTATGTTACAATGAAAATGGATGGCACTTTACTTATAAGCCTTACAGTAGGTGGATAAATAATTCTACGTGAATTAACAGCAGCTATGTCTCTTTAGCTGCTGTACTAAGACGATTTATAGCAGAAAAATAATAAACGTTAAAGGTTATTTGTTAGCTCTTCTTTTAGATTAGATTGACAATTTGCATTTTAATTATTCTCTCTGTCAGATTTTAACAACATTTATTTTATTCTAGATTCTACCACAAGTTACATCCTAGAGTTGACTACTTATAGAATAGGAAGCGAGTGTAGGTAATGGCGCAAAATAGTGACGCAGTATTATTGCAGGGGGTGGGGGGACCCCCCTCCACTTCTGGAGCCCAACATATCCCCCCACCCGAGAGCGACTGAAACGTCCGCGAGAAAAATAAGATCCGTACTCCGTCCTGCTTATTCTTATGAAAGGTTTTTTGTATATTTCTCTGATATTCTTTAGCTAGAGTGTCGCTGTGTGAGTGTGGCCACGTAATGCTTATTCCAATGACGTTTCTATGTATTTTGTTTGTTATAAAAGGAAGATGTCTCTCGAATATGATCCTTTAGGTTTGTGGTTTCAATTCAGTGACTTAACCATGGTAAATGAATTAAATATCAGGTACATTTTCACAAACTTTATATGAATAAGTATAGTATATGAAATTTACATGATATCCAGTTTCAAGTCAGGCCAGTGACTTGAAACTGGATATCATGTCAATTTCGGCAAAAAATGCAGCGAGTTTAGATATCCGCCTTTGCAGCAAAATAAATAGAGTCATGGTTAGCTGAAGTTGCTTATTCTATTTTGAACATAGCCTTCGAGATGGATCCTGATTTTAAGTCCGCGACAGCTTGTTGGTACTGCTCCAGGGAGTAAGTCTTAATCCCCAGTTTCTTGTAATTCAGATATCTGCAAAAATATTTTAAAATGAACAAGGACAATATACTTATATGTACACAGTAAAGTAAATTTTATATTTCTAAATTGCTGTACAGTAGGAGATTGGCCTATTTAAACGGTCGGCCCCAAACAAAATACTATCTTTTAGTAAAAAAAATGTATGTTTTCTGTAGTGGCGACTTTTAAATCGTATTTGATCTCACTGTGGCTATTTATTTAAGTAATGGTGTAGGAATAATAATCAAAAATGTACCTGTCTCCCATACTCTTCAGCCACCCAATAGAGGTGGGAAACGTAAACGGATTCACTTTCACACCGATCACGGTGATCTCCTTGTCAAATAAATCGAAAGGTGTTACACTGAAAAAAAAAACACATTACATATCATACTAGTAACACGACGTGGAACACATAAATGATCCCGTTTTCAAAGCTTTATGAATATTAGTATGATTTAAATAGGTAATTACAAAGATTTCGCTCACCTAGCCTTCTTGCCCTGCGGAGAGCACCCAAAGAGAACGTACTTGCCGCCCGCCTTCATGTAGTTCAGGCTGATTTCCAACACCTTCGGCACACCTGCAAAACGATAGATTGATCTGGGTGCTTAGCCAAGTTGTCAATCGCTAACGCTTAATCGGCAATCGTAAACGAAAGGCAGCTTACTGTCTTTGTCGCACTAATATGATAGAGTGACAGAGAGGGAAAACTACGATACGCTACTAAGCGTTAGCGATTGGCAACTTGGCTAAGCATCCAGTGCTTTCTCATTGATACATTTATTCCGATGACTGAGTCCATTTTAAAATTCACTATATGAAATATGTTGTAAACATTCTTGCAAATAAGATTAATGACTTCTTATTTGTATGAAGGAAAATAAGCTAAATACTAATGTAATTACACAATACCAGTGCAGTCTATGATGACATCATATTCAGATTTTTCTTTCTCCAATACATCAGGTGTAATCAACCTGTATCCCAAATCTGTAAATAGAAAATACTAATATATCAATGGCTGGATAAGTGCACTTATTGTTTACACATTTTACTCAGGTTTATTATATTGGAAGGTAGGTATGTTGTGATGATTAATTTATATTTCTTAAAGTTGATGTCAAATTAAGTATGTAAAAACTTTAGCTATACTACGAATAAGCAAACCTGGCGAATTGATGATGACCGTTAAATTTTAGGAGTTAATTTGTAACCGTATACGTATTTATGAACTTTTTACCGCAGGACCAACATACCTACTCGTAGCATTAGATTCGTGAAAAAAACAGCTGACATAACAAGAGGCATATTTCACCTGCTAAAGTTCCGCGGAATTTGTACAAAACAGTCAATTTCATTCCGCGACTTCACTGGTCCCATTGGTGACTGTTAATCAATATGACCTACGTATGGCGTACTCCTACTAATATATACCTACCACTCCTAGAATTAGGACGTTTAGTACAGAGATAAGGTATCGATTTATTTAATTAATTTAAATATTTAAGTATACATATATTAGGTACAGGCAAGTAGGGCAACACCAGCTCAATACGATAGTTACTCGTACAGTCAAGGGCATTAATATATATACATTTCTCCATACTGGTCCCTTACAAATGTGTCTATATATTAATGCACTCGACTGTACAGTCGCACTCACCCAAATCTCTAACGATATCCAGTCTTGCCGTGTTCATTTCTGAGACTGTCACGTTTCTGTGCCCGTGGAAATGCAGCGTGGTCAACCATAAGTTACCTTTTACAAAAGAGGTTTATTATTATTAAAACATCTGAATGTTTAATTTGGTGGAAAAAAGAAAATGTCGCGAGTTCAAGTTTCCACGGCGCTCAATAGTCCCAATGTTGCAGGTTAGGAAAAGATACAAGTAGAATACAAAATTATGGGTACATTGAGCACGAGAATTGAGGCTTCATAGAACTTTGACTACTTAGGGTCACCTTGAAAGAATATTCGATGGATTCTATGCTTACGATTAAAACATACATTTACAATAACACACATCCGAAGTACTGAATTATCTCTGTAGTAATAATAACCTAGACAAATAAGACTGGTTTACGTAACTAAACATATTGGTCATTAGGTCATTACATAACGACTTTGTAAACGAATGTAATTTTCCGAACAATATCAATTAGGTACCTATATAATAAAGATATCAACCCATAATTCAGTTCAACCTTTGCATAGTTTGCTACTAGGTCATCTTCTGTTGTCATATGTAGATTATTTAAAATAATTGGGTTGGTCTCATAATGTCATAAGCGCATGTCGTAAGTATTAACATCAATTCTCCTGAAGATTACTTTGTGCAAGCGTCGCTTACACACAATCGGTCATCTCTATCGTTGCGCGTGGATGGCCTCAACTTGAATACAACTTGCACTTGTGAGTTAGAAAAAAAATGGGTTTCGGTACTAAGAGAACAAAGAGGTATGTACGTTGTCTTGTTGATATTCCATGGAAGGACATTTTGTCTCGATACCCTCGTAGGTACGTGAACAGTCGATGTGGAGCGTTTAAACAGAAATACTGGATATTTATTGTTATCGGAATCATTTTAGTTTGTACTTATAGCGGTGATAATCACAATTTGTACTGGTACAATTAGTCACTCACCAATAATGCCTGCGCCCAGCACTAGCACTTGGTCTGCTACGGAGATGGGGGAGACTCGGTCAAAACCGTGCGCCACGCAGGAATACGGCTCACACAAGGACGCTGGAAAAACACAGTTATCATTATCAAAGTCCTGAGATATATAGGTACTTACTTGTAAGTAGGTACACAGCAAAATCCTAGAAGCTGTACGATCTAGTGTTATTAAAAATTTTGGCACATTTTAAGTTTATATTTCTGAAATTCTCTTTGTACATTCCCAAAGTTGTCCTGAATTAATTCAGTTAAAACTCTAAGTACGATCTTTTAGTATTTACTATACCTACTATGAATCCAAATATTTTTACTCGGTTCCTAGCTATATTAACTAGTAGGTAAACAAACAGTTACCAAAAACGTAACTAAAAACCGAAGAGCTGGCGATTTTCTCGCACAACGCATCAGTATTGCGATACAGCGAGGAAATTCCACCAGCATCATCGGTACAATACGCGGTATGTTTTCTTTGGTACATGACATCATCATCTCAGCCACAAAACGTACACTGCTGAACATAGGCCTCCCCTCTGGACCTCCACATGTACCGGTTAGATGCGACCTGCATCCAGCGTGTCCCGGCGACCTTCATAAAGGTCGTCTATACATCTTGTGGGTGGACGTCCTACGCTGCGTTTGGCTAGCCGTGGTCTCCACTCGAGCACTTTTCGACCCCATCGACCATCTGCTCTGCGTGCAATGTGGCCTGCCCATGCCCATTGCCACTTCAGCTTGCTAATCCGGAGGGCTATGTCAATAACTTTAGTTCGCCTACGGTACATGACATGTAATGTATAAATTGTACAGTTTTGAAAATAAAGAAGGGTAAAAAAAGACTGAATAGTTACCTTGTTCTAAGGTGACCTCGTCGGGGATAGGGTAGACGTTGGCCTGCGGGACCACGACGTACTGCGCCCAGCCGCCGTCCACCCACACGCCGACGTTCCTCCTCGCACCGCAGAACTGGTACCGGCCCTTGCGGCAGTGCTCACAGAGCAGGCACTGGCTGGAATTTTACGTCATAATTAGGTATAGTCCATTTCAAATACGAAGGCCCGATGCTACTCGAAATTTTTGTCATTTGGTCCACTACAAATCGGCACCGATGTATGTATACAAAAAATATCACGCCACAAAAGGATCAGGCTAGCTTTATCATTGATCCTATTGCTGACGCCTAATGACTTTGTCATGTAGAATCGGGCCTTCGTATTTGAAATGGACTTTAAATCTCAACGCAAATAGCTCTCTTTCAGCTAGATAAGTTCTGTGTGTGGAAAGGTACAACTCCACGAGGCTTGTGAAAAACGGCATACCCACAATGGCCAGCGAGTTATATCATTTTTATCAAGCTATACTTAAAGATCCTTTGATAAAACCTGATCTATTGATACAAGTAGTGTGTCATATATGTCATGTCACTAGAAGGGTTGATGGCCTTATAGATCAAGAAGGTTGCGGATTCAAACCTCAGCTCATTTCAATGAGTTTGTCGTAACTTTAAGCAAAAAATATTAATCATTCGGTACTGAGTGAAGGATAACATCACGAGGGTTGGAATTGTCGGATAGCAGTCGCTTTTGTAAAAACTTGTGCAAAGACAAATTCTGGGATTATGTCGCCCTAAGTCGTGAGACTTAGAAAGAGGTTGAGTGCCATAATGCCACCTGTTAGGGTCGACGACCAACCGCTGCCCTTTCTTCAGGCAGGCCCGCGGCCCCGCCTCATGTACCACCCCGCTGAACTCGTGGCCCAGGGTCAGCGGTGGCTCCGGGCGCGCGGGAAACTCGCCCTGCAATCAAACTTACTATAGGTGAAAGGACTATGTGTCAAAATGGACCAAAAACCAACAGAGCTGGGAGTAGCGTCATTAAAAAGGTCTGCTATGTACTTTATTTCATTCTATAGGTGCAAAGTTAAATTCCTGGATAATTTTATACGAGTATGCGTAAGGCGTTCTGCGGACACTCTCTAAGTAAATCACCGTAGTCGTCCAGACACCATAGTATTTACTCTGACTAAAATACAAATATCTCTGTTTTGCAATGGAATTGAACATATGTAGTGCCCATATAATGAAATTAAATAAATGTAAATACCTATTTAATGACACCAATTTCAGCTCTGTTGGTTTTTGGTCCACCATCCGTACAAATCTGCCCATGGTCCATACGATACTGAAGGTTGTTCTCCGTTTAAGGGCATGTTCAGTGTCGTGTTCTGGTTAGGAATAAGCCAAAGAAAAATGTTTTTTCTCAAAAAAAAATCTACCTATGTAGCGTCGGCTAATTTGAAAGACCCAATAGAAAAAAAATATCATATACCTAATTGGAAAATGATACTGAACAAGCCCTTAAAGAAAGAACAACCATTAAAATTTCACGTTGTATACGATAACACTTACAAATAAACATATTGTTTAATATTTTTGTCTCAATAGATAAGATAACATGTATGATAAGGTAATATGTTTGCACATAAAATACTACCAAATGGGATATTAATATCAGGAGCCGTACAATGAGTTGGTAAGTAAGGTTTGATGATACCCAGAATGTAGAAATATTGGAGCAAGCGAGATGGGCTACATTACGTATCGAATAAACGCTTACGTAAGCGTTCCTCCTCCAACTCGTGGTAAGCATAACTGTACAATATTATACGCCATATCTACACGACACAATACAGCAGGGACACCTTCCTCGAACATTAAGTATTTGGTTAATCATACTAAACCCCCAAAGATCCAATCGTACAAAGGCAATATAAGGTGTTTTTAAAAATGCTCAAAAATATGTCCCAGTGCACTTTAACTCTGTGTTATAACTTAATAAGAACATCGTAACACATTTATAAGAGGATTCTTTCGATTCCTATTTTTGCACTTGAATGTACGAGTTTCAATGACAAGATAACACACGACGTTCTTGAAATAGACCCCTGCATACAATTTTATCGTTATCTAACCTACATGTGATAATACATATAATAAGACAATGATATGAGATGATAACGAAGGTTTTGGTAGACTGTAAATGGCTCAGGTAACCTGTATAATATGCAGATCGGTTCCGCAGACCCCGGAGTAGGCCACTTTAACAATGATTTCGTCGTCGTGCAGTATTTTAGGCATCGGGTGGTTGGGCACGTGTTTCGCCTGCTTCGTCGTGCCGTCGAACACAATCGCCTCCATTTTTCTAAAACAAGTTTCATATATTAAGAGAAATGAGGACCTATGATGTATTTTGAGATCTCAGAATGTACATACAGGGTGGCCCATTCAAATCGGTCAGTATGGGAAAGTCTGAAACTATAAGACTTACGAAGATCTGTTCTTAGGAACCATGTCATCGATTTTAATAACCAGGAAAGCT
>JALPQI010005406.1:0-70625 GCA_025490895.1 Thaumatotibia leucotreta
TCTAGCAATCCTAGTCCGATTTGATTCATTATTTTTTTTTTAGTTTATCTAGTCATCTGAATCAGTAAAGTTGTCAGTAAAATGTATAAGAAAATTACATTATACTAATCGTTTCACTGCGGAAGGACAAAATACAAAAAAACTCACGCATGATACGCCCTTCCCCGCTTAAGACACGTTTTTTGTCTGATCCCTACAAAATCGTATTAACAGGGTTTCGCTGTAATCCTAGGCCTTTAAGACTAAACTAAAACATTATAATTTTATTTTCTCAAACATGCAATGAAATGTTGTAGTTAAGTGCCAAAAAAGTAGCCGGGAAGTAGCTCGTTGCCGGCCTAGGCCGGCAAGTACCTCTTTTTTAATTTTCATTTGACATAGGGTTGTGACCTGACATCTTGGCTTTTAGCCAATAATTATCTGTAAGTAATATTAGTATAAAAAAAAATGATTGGCAAATTTTTGCAGTTATAATTAGGTATTTAAATTATATAATTTAAAATAAATGTATAATAACTACTCAAAAATAATATTTAAATAGCAGTATTATACGGCGCGATCCGTCGGCCCCGATCACTGCATGCGATTAATTGGACCCAACCGACCGCGTCGTCTAATACCGCCTTTTTAAATAAAAAATTTGCAACTTTCAAACAGGTCAATCTTAAAAAAAAAATGAGGTGTCGGTGTCGTATTTGACTTTTGTTGTGTTTCAAAGACTTAGTTATGTAGTTGACTTATAATTTCTTAGAAAGAAGATATATTTTTTTGTTTCATTTCATTGCATGTTTGAGAAAAGCATTATACATACCTCGGCCATGAAGTGACGGGTTGCCGTCCGAATACTATCCGTCTACATATATTCGGCCGGCAACCAGTCACTTCCCGGCCTCGGTAGTAATGTACTATTATGTTCTTATACGAATAACCATAAATTAAAATTAGATTTATCTTCGTAGGTGGCTGGCAACGTGGAGTTCCTCAGCGAGACCCGCTGGCGCCTGTACCAGTGCGTAGACCTCTCAGTGGAGAATGGCATGATCACACTCGAGGTAAGTCCATTTTTTTTACTTTATAGACAAAATTTGACAAACATTTTCAGGATCCTGGTCACAGAACGATATTTTGGCATCTTCACTACGAACAAATAAAACATGGAAGCCGCACGCCATACTAAATCGCCTTTCAAAAACGGTCCTAAATTTTAGTTGACAAGTGTCACCCCATGTTCAATGCATCACGGCAATGAATTTGAATGTCAACCTATTAAAACCTGATAAAACTTAAACCGCCATTTAAAAATAGTTGTTATTGGTCCATTAAAATTTGATTGGCGATATTCAATAAACATTTGTCAAAGTTGCGCCGAAATATGCGCGGTGTCACGAAAAGCGCTATGTCCTGCCCATCTTGGCACAATTGAACGATTGGTTTTGGGGGCATTTTTGAGCTGGCGTTAGACGTCCATGTTATATATGGTCGTAGCATCTTCATCATCAGCCTATCTTAGTTCACTGCTGGACGCAGGCCTCTCCTATCAACTATGCGTAAAGACGCATTAGGAGGCCCATAATCGCCATGCTGGGAAAAAGGATTGACGATCGCAGTATTGTGTCCACTATGATAACGCTGCTGCCCATCATCAATCTTCTGTCAAGAATGGCCAGTGACACATCTTTAGCATCTTATTTGAATTGTATTATAGCGCACAATGATTGACAGTACAACTCTATTGTCTAATTTGACACTATATTTGAGTATCCTGGTCACGGCAACAAATTGTATCAATCGCCTTCTACAATGTCATCAGTAACCATTGGCGTGCTTAATACTAATTATAACAAGGGATAAACAACATTCACCAATAGTCGCCATCAGATATATTGGAACGGTCACACTGCACAAAAAAATAGGAACTTGCACTCTGACGCTTTGTCAATAGAAGCGTGCTCACTTTGTGATCCTGTCCGCTCCAATATATCTGATTGCGACTGTACATCTGCCTTTGGTGGACTCGGCGGATTTAGAGCTGTCTTATACTCTTTCGGACATTAGACAGTTTCGTCTCTTGATGGTGGCACGAGTGTGGTTGGTGAGTAGCGCAGAACAGTCGCTTGTAACAGTGGTAGGTGTTAACTGTTAGTGGCAGGATGCTTAGCCAAGTTGCCAATCGCTAGCGCTTAGTAGCGTATCGTAGTTTTCTCTCTCTGTTACTCTTTCATATACACCGTTAGCTGCCTTTCGCTTATGATTGACGACTATGCGTTAGCGATTGGCAACTTGTCTAAGCACACACTGGTGTCAGTGGCAGTGAAGCCACTAATCGTGTTGGTGTAGGTGGCCGGCAACGTGGACTTCCTCAGCTAGATCCGCCGGCGCTTGTACCAATTCGTGGACCGAACGTTGGATAACGGCATGATAACAAGAGAGCAAATAACCGGAGAAAATAACAAGGCGCCTGGGGAGGACGGAATTACAGCTGAGCTTCTGAAGGAAGTTGGTAAACCGATCCTTACGGCCCTTCAGAAGTTGTTCAATTCCGTCTTACTGGAAGGGAGAACGCCAAAGGCATGGAACAGAGGTGTGGTGGTACTGTTCTTCAAAAAAGGTGACAACGCTTAATTGAAGAACTACCGACCCATCTCACTTCTGAGCCATGTCTATAAGCTGTTTTCAAGAGTCATTACGAGTCGTCTTGCACGCAGGCTTGATGACTTCCAGCCGGATGAACAAGCCGGTTTCCGAAGAGGCTTTAGTACCGTAGACCACATCCATACGCTTCGCCAGGTTATACAGAAGACCGAAGAATATAACCTGCCCCTCTGTTTAACGTATGCGGAGTGAAATTTGGACAGATTTTGAACAAATAAAAAAAAATAACAAAGTTAAATTAAAATTGTATCTCAATGCTAAATTAATTTGTATACATTTGTTAATTAATTTGGAAACTTTTATGTGTTTTGGCATCTTTCTTTAGAAATTATGGCCAATCAAGTAGAACAACGTCGCAAAACTGCATGTATTTTCCACAGGACACATTTGCTAAGGCCAAAATCGACGATTATTGTGAATTTTTTGAAGAAGCCAAGATTTGAAACACTATTTTATAATAGTTTTGTGTTCTTTTTCTTTCCGAAAAATAATACTAGTAACCCTAGAGTAATGTAATATTTTAGCTACAGCCACTTTTCTGAGAGAACTCGAATAAAGGAAATTACGTTAGACCTAATCACAAAATCGAACAGAAAGCTCAGAAGGACTTCTAAATACAACAAAAAAATTGTTTTAAAAATTCCTTAATGCATGAGCATCACAAAACTTTAACAAAAAGCAAGCCTACCACCACCGAAAATAAAAATAAACAACTATGAAAATGTGATTTCGTCATTTGGTCAAAAAGTGTAAAAACACCGCTTTTGCAGAAACGGATGTCACGTTGAACGAGTTATAGGTAACTTTAATTATACATTTTTAGCATAGTAACTATTATTTTCAGAGTACCAATAGCCCAATGGACAAGAATATGAAATATGATGAGCAAAGGATGTTTGTTTAAAGAGATTTCCTACAGAAAATAAAATTAGAGGCAAGAAAAATGCTAACATCTGTTTTTTCGACATCAATTGGATAAATTACCGTAAAACTGGAGTTATACACTTTGGATTCAAATAATTTTTATCTTGCATAAATCCTTGTTAAAATGGGTATTAAGAGATGTGAATGTTTAAGAAAATAATAATGTTATTATTTATTTAATATTACATTTAACTTTGTCTAGATTTCATTCCGCATACGTCAGCGTTTGTGGACTACGAGAAAGCCTTCGATTCGATCGAAACATGGGCAGTACTACAGTCTCTCCAACGGTGCCAAGTCGACTACCGCTATATCGAGGTGTTGAAGTGTTTATACGAGAGCGCCACAATGTCAGTCCGACTCCAAGACCAAAGCTCGAAGCCTATTCTGCTGCAGCGGGGAGTTAGGCAAGGAGATGTCATCTCCCCTAAGCTGTTTACCGCTGCACTGGAGGATGTCTTTAAGACTCTGGACTGGAGAAGGCTGGGTATCAACATAAACGGCGAGTACCTCACTCACCTTCGATTCGCTGACGATATATTTTTCGATTCGCTTGGCTGAAACCTTGGAGGACTTAAGTACTATGCTCGTTGACCTCGGTAAAGCCTCCGAGCGAGTTGGTCTTAGGATGAACGTGGATAAGACGAAAATCATGTCGAATTCCCATGTAGCACCAACTCCCGTAATAATCGGAGAATTTACACTCGAAATTGTAGACGAATAGGTATATATACCTAGGGCAAACTATTCAGTTAGGTAGGTCCAACTTCGAGAAAGAGGTCAATCGTCGAATCCGACTCGGTTGGGCAGCGTTCGGGAAGCTACGACACATATTTTCGTCCAATATTCCGCAGTGTTTGAAGACGAAAGTCTTTAATCAGTGTGTGTTGCCAGTGATGACATACGGTACTGAAACGTGGCCGCTTACAATGGACCTCATAAGAAGGCTCAAAGTCACCCAAAGGGCTATGGAGAGGGCTATACTAGGAGTCTCTCTGCATCCGCAGCAGAACTAAAGTAGCCGAAATAGCTCTCCGAATCGCTAAACTGAAGTGGCAGTGGGCGGGGCACATTGCGCGTAGAACCGATGGCCGTTGGGGCGGGAAGGTTCTTGAGTGGCGGCCGCGTACCGGAAGGCGTAGCGTGGGTAGGCCCCCGACAAAGTGGACCGATGACCTGGTGAAGCTCGCAGGAGTCCGCTGGATGCGGATGGCGCAGGACCGGTCATTGTGGCAATCTTTGGGGGAGGCCTATGTTCAGCAGTGGACGTCTTTCGGCTGATATGATGATGATGATGATGATGAACAAGAGAGCTAGGGAGCTGCCGGAATCATTTCATTTCATTATTTAATTGCTTGTGTGTACAGCAGGCCTTATTACTGAATAACGTTTCAACACAACCCTGTAAAGGGCACTGCAATTCACTTACAAATATACACGGTGTTACGTCAGCAATCCGAAAGATTTTAATGCTGGATTCCTGACCATATTTAGATTCTTTAATGTTATATAAAATTTCCTGGATTCGGCTTTTTTTTAATATATTTATTTTCATTTTCAAAACTGAAAATGAAAATGAATTTTATTTGAAGAACAATAAGTAAATAAACTAATCTACTTAACCTAACCTATATCTAAGATTGGCCCTTGTGGCATTGTACCGAGGATGCTGGCGGCATTTCCTCGCTGTATCGCAATACTGATGCGTTGTGCGAGGAAGTCGCCAGCTCTTCGGTCTTTCGGCTTGGTTTCAGAGATAATCAACCTTTTTTCGAAATAAGTTTTTCGACGTAACTCGTCATTTTACTTCTTTTGGATTACAATGCTACCACAATGTGTTCTAATATTACCACACCTTTTGCCTGACAATCAAAAAATACGAATAGACTTGACGGAATAACCTCTACTTAAAAAAAACAATTGAAATAAATAATTTAAACAAATTGTTGTTATGATAAAAAGTACTGGAAATGTTAAAAAGTATTCAAATCGGCCTAAAAAAATTGATGTCTAGAATGTATAGTTAAAATCTTTCGCAATGCTCGCGTAACACCGTGTATAATAGGTACCATTTATCATGCATTTACAAAAATATATAACGTATGTCACTTTTTAACGTCTTAATTACTTCATTACAATATTATAATTGTTGTTTGTCCAATTTACGTCTACTAAATTTTAAAAAATAAAAGGGAATTTACACATTACATTTACAGACTAGAAAGGAAAGCTAGAGAGATGTATTTTTTAAAATATTATTTGTGTAATTTTGGTCTTTATACTTTAGGTATTCGTGAACTATGTAGTAGGCTTTTTCTGCGAGATACTGTTTCAAGACTTTTAGAAAATTATTTTGTTTTTGTTCGTTTTTTATGTGGTCTGGCAGTTTATTGTAGATCTTTATCAACGAGGGATAAGGTCCGTTTTATGTAATGCTAACTTTGATGTTACTTACGTTAATCATACGGCTTATAGGGAATTTATGTTTAGTGTCCTGGTCACAGTATTAATTGTAGCATCTTTTGTTTCTACAGTAGTGCAGAATGATGATTTTTTTAAAGTCAAATTTAGGGCACGGAACGAAATATTATTCTTATTTGGTTTCTATTGTAGCGAGAAAGATTGATAATTCAACTGTATTGTCTAATTTGGTACTATATTTGAGTATCCTGGTCACGGCACCAAATTGTATCATCTCATCTTCTACAATATCACCAGTAAGTATTAGTGAGCTTCATACTAATTGTAACAAGAGATAAATATTCGCCCATATATTGGAATGGCCTCGGTGTTAAAAAAAATCTGAACATGTATTGTAATTCTATGAAAATAAAGGCGTGCTTACAGATTTGTGAGCATCCTGGTCAGTCCAATATATCTATATCGTTTCTTACCGGTTCTTCTCGGGGTCAGTGGTGTAGGGGTAGAACCGGAAGTAGTTTTAATTTTATGTAACTTAGACCATTCAAAAGAGTTTGTTGCTATTCGAATTTGAATAAAGAATTATTTAACTTTGACTATATTCAATATATGGCGACTGTACATTTGTTTTTGGTGGGCTCGTCTGATTTACAGTATTTTAGACAACACAGTTTATGATAATTTGAAACTATTATACATTATTCTTGTTATTGCATCAAGTTGTATCATCTTATTTCAAATTCAAGTAAATAAATGAGTATGAATACGAGTATAATTGAATTTAAACTTTTGTGAGACATAATAACTATTTGATTTGAATTTCAATGAGGTATCGAGTCCACAATGCAGCCGTCTAATATGTTATTGTGCGATAAAAATTAGGATGTCTATTTGTAAGTCATGTGGTATTGTTACAGTGGCAAGCGTCGCCGGTGTCGGACATGTACGCGGACGCGCTGGTGGCGGCCATCTTGTCCGCGTCCTCGCTGGCCGCGCCGCGGGCGCTCCCGCTGGCGCCCAAGCTGGACCGCATGCACTACAAGGTGGGTGGCGTGTCGCAGTGGCAGTCGCCGGTGTCGGACATGTACGCGGACGCGCTGGTGGCGGCCATCTTGTCCGCGTCCTCGCTGGCCGCGCCGCGGGCGCTCCCGCTGGCGCCCAAGCTGGACCGCATGCACTACAAGGTGGGTCCGGTTTCTGTTTGCCGAGTGTCGAGTTTTCTCATACCTCAAGATAGTTTAGTTTAGCGAATTGACAGTATAACTTTCGGTAACTCGAATGACCACTTGTCACATCACATTACCAGCTTATGTTAGTCCACGGTTGGACAAAGGTCTCTTCTGTGACCTACGCGCATGGACGCAGGAGATAAATGTCAATCGCCTTCTCCTTAGTTCCTTGGTAAATTATCCATATTGAGCCAGCGTCTACCCGCCGCAATGCACAAAATAATTAAAGGCGCGGCGGCCGCGGGCGGAGGGTCAAACGATTGCGGCCGACAGTGCGAATCGGTCGTAAAAACGAAGCTGGCTCAAGGCAAGGATCAGATACTGGTTTATTCTCCATACAAAAGAATGATTCTAAAGAATATAAACTCTCTGTTAATGGAGTAATGTTAAAATACGAAATTGTTAGATTATTAGATAAAGAATAATAAAAAAAATTAAGTATTGGGCTATTTGGAGGTTTTTCTAAAAAATCGGTTTCGATAATCGATCCGTGACTCAAGGAGCTATTTTGAGGGGAAATTTTGTTACCATTTATCTAAAAACCTAAAAGCACTATCATCATCATCCTATTTAAGGGCTGTGCCCTTGTCGGTGGAGTAATCGCCATCTCTCTCTGTCGTCCGTCAATTCCTTTACCTCCTTGTACGACCTGACCTGTGCCTTTTCCTTCAGTTGGTCTACATACGCCCTTCGCGGCCTTCCCCTTCCCCTCCTTGCTTCTATCTGCCCTTCTATTAGATTTTTGATGAAATTGTCATGTCGTACAAGGTGGCCAACCATTCTCCCTCTTCGATTTTCTATTGTTGCTATAGGTTAAAAGCACTATAGGTTATCAAAAATTAGATCTTTGTTATTCATTTAAAAAATGGCGTGTTCCAGGAATGCGTGATCGAAATGCTTCAAGAGATGTTCGGCTCGGCCGCTGTACCGAAAATGTTCAAAGGTGACAAACTGCACGTCGACGTGGCCGGAGCCCGCGCCTACATCGACCTCGCGCACATGGTAGGCAATTATAATAAATTTGACCAATCGCGTGCTAGCAAAAAAGACATCAATGAGCGGCCATCTCAGGGTCCGCTGCATTTTATTTAGGCGTATTTATTTCGTTATTTGAACTTGTTACTTATGTTTTCTACTCCCGTACTTGTCATTTGCAGGGTCGTGAACACATGTTTAAGTCCTCATCTTATAGATGTTAAGAGAACTCTATATGGTCTATTCTCTGTAAACGCATTTGGGCATACATGCAGTGTGTTTTTGGATTTTAAGACACTTTGTGTATATAAGAAGTAATGAAATACATGGTTGTCAACCTAATTTTAAATGTCATTTCTGATGAATAGTTTTTTTATTTTAGTACAAGTGAGAGTACCGAGTTATGCTGCCTTGATGAATAGTAAATCATAGAGCTTTTTTTTAAATTTTGACGTCTCTCGCTCGATCTTAAAATTGTGTTTGACTAAGAATATGTTTTAAATTTTATTTTAAAATAAGTGTGTGGTCGTAGAAAAAGTATCGTATGCAATATTGTCTAATTGAGTCAAAAAATGCTCGTAGCGTTTTTAGTAACAATTTTCGGCTTCGCTTCAAATTTTTATCCACGTCGCTTAGTTTTTGATCTCTTTTAAATAACGGTTGCATAAAATATTATTTATTGATTTTCAGGAAAATATCGTACACAATAGTGTTATAATTGAGCTTATCGATTTCGTATCTTACTTACGTCACTCCGTAACCTTCGAGGTTTAAACACTCGGGGTATTCGATTGAAAAGTTGTCTATTATTTATTTATTTATTTAATTTATTTATTGTTCGGAGAACCGACAGCTTACAATACAGAGTAGCAATACAAATTAAGAAACAAACAGCCAATTATAGGTTCCCATCAGTAGTAACAGGTTAACAAACAAATGGTGGCTAGTATTAAATTACTAAATGAACACCATCGTATATCAACACCGTATATCAACATCGTATATTATAACACGATAGTGTAAAATAAGATCGTATTCGGCAGGAGGTGTCGTGTCCCGAGGACGAGACCGTGCAGCGCTGCGTGCGCGCCGCTCTGTCCAACCTGTACGCCGCGCTCGCACCCGTCCGGCCCCCCCCGCCACCCGCGCCCGCGCCACCCGCCTCCGCCGCCCCCAACCCCGCCGTGTGACCGGCGCCGGCGCCGCCCACGCAGCCCGACGCCTGACCCGGCTCCGAGCGGAACCTCGGAAAATTTCAACTCGTGAAAGATTGGACGTTTTCCAAAAAAAGAAACCAAAAACGTGTTTTTTTAGTGCAGCTGTTTTTTTCGTAACTCGCGTCGATTTAAAACACTCCCTTCGGTCGTGTTTTAAAACATCGCCACTCGTTTCGGGTTTCATATTTTAAACACTTGTATCATAATGTACTATTTCCGAATATGGAAATGCTTGGGACTCATTCAAATTAGAATCATGAACTAATTCAATTTAGATAATTAAAAATAATGTCCTAGACGAAATTCCATTACATAAAATTTTACAGACACGCTCTATTTTGAGACATTATTTCTTATTATCTCAATCGAATCCAGTTATAATTCTGATTCAAATGACCCTAAGTTTCAATTCGAAAAAAATCAGGTTTCCTATATTTTTCATTAAAAACCGCCTTATTTTAAAAATATCTTATATGGTTTAAGACATTTATTTCTCAAAAGATTTACATAAATCACTTACTGAGAAAACAATAATTTGCTTAAATCTAAATAGGAGAGGGTAGCATGCGAAAAGCGTCTAACGACTTAAGTCGACTTAAATCTTGATCACTATAACCATCATATCACCAATCATATAACTGCTATCACAATACCTAACCCGACTTCCAGTACACCAAAAAAACCAACCAACTGCCAACAAATCTATTGAATCATACTTTTGTTTAAATTCCAAACATGTTTTACTATCCCTAACTAAATATATCCATCAGATAAAATAATCAGTATTATTTTCCCCACATATACAGGGTTGAAAAAGATTTTGGGTCAGTGAGGGCAGCTAACAGATCCGGTGTAGCTACGCGAAAATGGTCTTAGGAGACCTTTCCGTGATTTCCAATTAAAGAAGATTGGTGTTTTCAGATTTTGGAAAAAGTATACAGGGTGCGAGAAAATGGTCATTTTTGACAAACTCTTTTTTTGATGCCAATCGATCCTGTTTCTGTTCAGGATCAAAAGCTTGTATGGGACCAAAAAAAATTTTTCGGCTAGAAAAGCCGCAAATCGAGATTTAAAATTCCCGTACAAATTGTATGAAAATTAAAAATTACTTTTTTTCACGCTTAATTTTTTTATGCCAATCGATTCCATTCTTATCCAGTACCAATTGTCCCCTACGGGTCAACTTATGGCAATGTACAAAAATGCCAAAATGCCATTCTTCATCAATTTAAAATCGAGGGAAGGTCTTCTAAGACCATTTTCGCGTAGCAACACGGGATCTGGTAGCTGCCCTCACTGACCCAAAATCTTTTTCCACCCTGTATAAAACAAAAAAAACAGCTAACATTTATCTAATGCTCGAGTACACTAACTCAACTAAGTCTCGTTTTGTAACAGCTACCCTCAATCTAAAGAACACTTTCACTGTTTTAAAGTACTACTACGATGTGTAACAATAATACAATTTTACAATACCTTTAAATAAAAACAATAAACACATTACTTTCAATTGAAATTATTTCCAAATGTACCCTTATCTAATTAATAATTACCTACTTCCTTACCTACCCTTATACCATTTTGGTTGTAAAATAAAAACAAACCTCGTTTGAAACGATTTAAAATATCTAAGTAAACAACAAATTGTATTAAGTATACAATTTTTAAAACCTAAGTTGTAATATAATGAACTGAACTGAAGAAAGATTGAATGAATGAATGAGCGAATGTAGTTGATGTATTGAATACGTTTTTGTATTGTTTAAATAAAAGACTTACATAATTTACATGTTTTTTATTTATCACCCTAAATTATAAACATTAACTACTATTTACAAAATTAATCAGTTATTTCTTACAAACGCACAGCGTCATAATCTTAATGTAAGAATTTACCCCCTTATTCAAAAACGTTTCTTAACTTAGCAAGCCGTTAAGTATTGTTTGTCCCTTTCGGTCTTGCAGAACAACCAGAACAGAAAGGGACAAACGATACTTAGCGGCTTGGTAAGTTAGGTGACGTTTCTGAATAAGGAGTTTAGGTAACCGTTATAATGGCGGGACCAGACCCTGAATTCGATCGATTCATATTGCATTATTTAGTACTGAATTTGTACTATTTGATACCTGTTGTAAAAAAAATGTACGTCTTCTATTTCAAAGTTATATTCATTGCATTGCGTTTGAATCAGTCTGGACCCGCCATTATAACGTTATGATGGCGGGATCAGACTGTTTCAAGTATAGTTTTGAAATGGAAAGGGTACAATTTTTTTTACAACAGGAACCAATTAGTACAAATTCAGTACTAAATAATGCAATATTAATAGATCGAATTCAGGATCTGGTCCCGCCATTATAACGGTTACGGAGTTTAGTGATTACCCCCTTTACCTACTTTGAGCTACAGTTGTCACCATTGACATTTTTAAAGTCAATCTTATGTCCCCAAACTGTCTAACAGCAAATATCAACACCCCGTAGGTAAAGGGCCAATTAATTAACTGCCACTGTTGATTATACACGACAATATAAAGTTGTAATGAATATTGAGGACAGTCTTCTGCTATTGCTTGCAGCATTAGTAGTAGTTTGATTGAATAGAAGGCTTTGTGTAGCAATTCCATTATGAAATGATCCAAACATGGACTTATTGAGAAAATTGCATTGAAATGCACCCGGTTTTCCTTATTTCTGATATGGGCTCGTTCAAAAATTAAGTGATAATATTTTGGCGATTTTTGACTCCGAGTGCCACACCACCCCCGCTAGTCGCCACCCCCCCGCTAGTCGCGCTTGGAGTAGCGCTTCCAGAAGCGGCGCACGTCGTCGTGGCCGGTGCGCGTGACCACCACGGTGCGCGTGCGCTCCGAGTGCCACACCACCCCCGCTAGTCACCACCCCCCCGCTAGTCGCGCTTGGAGTAGCGCTTCCAGAAGCGGCGCACGTCGTCGTGGCCGGTGCGCGTGACCACCACGGTGCGCGTGCGCTCCGAGTGCCACACCACCCCCGCTAGTCACCACCCCCCCGCTAGTCGCGCTTGGAGTAGCGCTTCCAGAAGCGGCGCACGTCGTCGTGGCCGGTGCGCGTGACCACCACGGTGCGCGTGCGCTCCGAGTGCCACACCACCCCCGCTAGTCACCACCCCCCCGCTAGTCGCGCTTGGAGTAGCGCTTCCAGAAGCGGCGCACGTCGTCGTGGCCGGTGCGCGTGACCACCACGGTGCGCGTGCGCTCCGAGTGCCACACCACCCCCGCTAGTCACCACCCCCCCGCTAGTCGCGCTTGGAGTAGCGCTTCCAGAAGCGGCGCACGTCGTCGTGGCCGGTGCGCGTGACCACCACGGTGCGCGTGCGCTCCGAGTGCCACATCAGCACGGACGCCGAACGAGCGTAGTCGCGAAGCGCCAGGAACTCCGCCTGCAGACACACAAACCCCAATCAATCCTATGCCAATGCACTTATATTTTGACGTAATATTACGGCACGTATGTCGAAAGCAAAAAGGAACAGCTGTCAGTGTCAGAAAACTCGGTTAGATGAGAATTAGAACCTAGGTACTACAAAAAGGAACGGCTGTCAGAAAACTTAGGTTAGCACTGCGACCACTTACAACAACGAACGGCTGTGAGAAAACTCGGTTAGGTTAGAATTAGAACTGCAATTCAACCTACTACAAAAACTAACAGTGGTCAGTAAACTCGGTTAGGTTAAAGTTAGACCTACTAAAAAAACTAACGGCTGTCAGAAAACTCGGTTAGGTTAGAATAAGATCTGCAACCTACTACAAAAACGAACGGCTGTCAGAAAACTCAATTAGGTTAGAATTAGATCTGCAACCTACTATAAAAACGAACGGCTGTCAGAAAACTCAATTAGGTTAGAATTAGATCTGCAACCTACTATAAAAACTAACGGCTGTCAGAAAACTCAATTAGGTTAGAATTAGATCTGCAACCTACTATAAAAACGAACGGCTGTCAGAAAACTCAATTAGGTTAGAATTATATCTGCAACCTACTATAAAAACGAACGGCTGTCAGAAAACTCAATTAGGTTAGAATTAGATCTGCAACCTACTATAAAAACTAACGGCTGTCAGAAAACTCAATTAGGTTAGAATTAGATCTGCAACCTACTATAAAAACGAACGGCTGTCAGAAAACTCAATTAGGTTAGAATTATATCCGCAACCTACTACAAAAACGTCCATTAACAAAACGTAACGGCTTTCAGAACACTCGGTTAGATCTGAACCTACTACAAAAACTAACGGCTGCCAGTCGGTTAGGTCCTGATACCGCCCGAGCCCACTATCAGCATCTACAGAATAAACACACCACTACAGGCAAAAAAACGCACCTGCGACAGGAACTGGTTGTAAACAACCCCCTCGGTGTAAATGGCGCGGTTGCGCTCGCTCTCCCACAGTTTAATCTGGTCCACCACGGTGGGAGGCAACACCGACTCGGTCCGAATACCGCCCGAGTCCGCTTTTAGCATCTACGGAATAAACAATTATTTATTGCAAGGTTACGTTTACAAAGAAGGGAGGGAGTGAATAAATCAGCGGATACTTTTATCAGGCTTTTTTGTTAGTAGCAATGTAAAGCAAATACAATTATGGCTATAAATTATTATTATAAATGGTAATATACATATATCGAACAATAACTGCTGTTTTCCGTGCCCTATTGCATTAAAAAATGCAATTCATATCAGGTGAGATTAGCAATTTTGTGAATTACCATTTTTATAATCCTGGTCACGGCACCAATAGTAACCTCGTATGTATATAGTTCAGTATAGTATTTGTTTCTACAGTAGTTTGTGATAAGTATTACACATCGGTCCTACATCACACACTAGCCCCACTTGTGGGTGCGCGTGCTGCTCGAGGTATCTGATGATCTGTGCGGCCGTGATGCCGCCCCGGAGCGCCTGACGGACAGAGTCGCGGGTCAGCACGCCCACCACCAAGTTCGGGAACCTGCACAAATAAGCAAATTATACCTCTCAGGAAATCATTTCTGGAGATGAAATATATAACGTAGGAGACGTTCTATATTTGATTCTTAACAATCTAAAGGTGGGTCCACGAGCCGAACACAATTCGTCTAAAGTGGACCGACTTACGAGCCTCCAACGAGCGCGCTCCGAACGTTTCGCTCGTGCTCGGCTGCGTTCCGCCGGTTGTCGGTTTTTTCACGAACACAAAGGGATTCGCTTCGTTTGTGTGAAAGTGCCCGTTATAGGTTCATTGTACGTCCACGCTTGACACCACGAACAACGAACCGAGAACGGCTCTGCTCGTGCACGACTTGCCTAGCGCCGCGGGCGCTCCCGCTGGCGCCCAAGCTGGACCGCATGCACTACAAGGTGGGTGGCGTGTCGCAGTGGCAGTCGCCGGTGTCGGACATGTACGCGGACGCGCTGGTGGCGGCCATCTTGTCCGCGTCCTCGCTGGCCGCGCCGCGGGCGCTCCCGCTGGCGCCCAAGCTGGACCGCATGCACTACAAGGTGGGTGGCGTGTCGCAGTGGCAGTCGCCGGTGTCGGACATGTACGCGGACGCGCTGGTGGCGGCCATCTTGTCCGCGTCCTCGCTGGCCGCGCCGCGGGCGCTCCCGCTGGCGCCCAAGCTGGACCGCATGCACTACAAGGTGGGTCCGGTTTCTGGTAGCCGAGTGTCGAGGTTTTACATAGTTTAGCGAATCGACAGTATAACTTTCGGTAACTAAAATGACCACTTATCACATCACATTACCAGCTTATGTTAGTCCACGGTTGGACAAAGATTTCTCCTGTTAATTACGCGTGTGGATGCAGGAGATAAATGTCAATCGCCTTCTCCTTAGTTCCTTGGTAAATTAGTCCATATTGAGCCAGCGTCTACCCGCCGCAATACACAAAATAACTAAAGACGCGGTGGCCGCGGGCGGCAGGTCAAAACGATTGCGGCCGACAGTGCGAATCGGTCGCAAAAGCGAAGCGGGCCAAGGTAAGGATCAAATACCGGTTTTTTCTTCATACAAAAGAACGTTTTCGATAATCGATCCCTGTTTCAAGGAGCTGTTTTAAGAGGAAATTTTGTTATCTAACAATCTAAAAGCACTATAGGTTACCAAAAATTATATCTTTGTTCATCATCATCAGCCTATGATAGTCCACTGCTGGACGTAGGCCTCTCCTATTAACTATGCGTATAGACGCATTAGGAGGTAAATGCCTATAACCGCCACGCTGGGCAAGCGGATTGGCGATCGCAGTAATGTGTCCACCATGATGATGCTGCTGTCCATCATCAATCTTTAATCAAATATGGTCAGTGACACTTCAATCCCTTAGTCGACTCTTACGACACCCGCAGGAGGAGTTGGGGTGGTGACAAATGTATTCTTTCTGCCGTCACCACATGGCCAATATCTTTTCATCACACTTGCTGTCTAAGCGCGCCATTGCTTGCGCGCGTAGCGGGAGTAATAGAAAAGTGAAATTCCCTAGGGAGTAATAGAAATGTCAGTACATCATTTAATAATATTATGTCTTAAAACTTATTTTTTTTGTCGGCAAGTGTGATGAAAAACATTGTATGCATCACGGTCGGTAAGCGGAATACTAACTCGAGTCATAAAAGCCCTCCGCCTGACGGCGTCGGGCTTCTAACACTCTCGTTAGTAATTCCGTACTTACCTCCCTTGATGCACAATGTACTATTAATATTCATTTAAAAAAATGGCGTGTTCCAGGAATGCGTGATCGAAATGCTTCAAGAGATGTTCGGCTCGGCCGCTGTACCGAAAATGTTCAAAGGTGACAAACTGCACGTCGACGTGGCCGGAGCCCGCGCCTACATCGACCTCGCGCACATGGTAGGCAATTATAATAAATTTGACCAATCGCGTGCTAGCAAAAAATACATCAATGAGTGGCCATCTCAGGGTCTGCACTTTATTTAGGCGTATTTATTTCGTTATTTGAACTTGTTACTTATTTTTTCTATTCCCGTACTTTTTACTTGTCATTTGCAGGGTCGTGAACACACGTTTAAGTCCTCATCTTATAGATGTTAAGACAACTCTATGTGGTTTATTCTCTATAAACGCATTTGGGCATATATGCAGTGTTTTTGGATTTTAAGACACCTTGTGTATACAAAAAGTAATGAAATTCATGGTTGTCAACCTAATTTTAAATGTCATTTTTGATGAATAGTTTTTTATTTTAGTTTTTGGGGACAAGTGTGAGTACCGAGCCATGCTGCCTTGATGAATAGTAAATCATAAAGGAGCTTTCTTTTTTAATTTTGACGTCTTTCGCTTGACCTTAAAATTGTGTTTGACAAAAAATATGTTTTAAATTTTATTTTAAAATAAGTGTGTGGTCGTAGAAAAAGTATCGTATGCATCATTGTCTAATTGAGTCAAAAAATGCTCGTAGCGTTTTTAGTAACAATTTTCGGTTTCGCTTCAAATTTTTACCCACGTCGCTTATTTTGGATCTCTTTTAAACAACGGTTGCATAAAATATTATTTATTGACTCTCAGAAAAATATCGTATACAATAGTGTTATAATTGAGCTTTTCGATCTCGTATGTTACTTAGGTCACTCTGTAACCTTCGGGGCTTAAACACTCGGGGTACTCGATTGAAAAGTTGTCTATCCACTCATTCGCTTCATGTAGCTTTTGTTACATGTCATCACTCTTATTTTACATAGACTAACCTCCTTATTCATAAACGTTTGTTAACTTAACAAGCCGCTAATAATTGTTTGTCGCTTTCGGTCTTAATAATGTGTCCATAAGAGCAAAAGGGACAAACAATTATTAGCGGCTTGTTAAGTTAACAAACGTTTATGAATAAGGGGGATAGAGTCTATCGCAAAAATCAAAGCAAGTGAGTGGTTATTATAACACGATTGTGTAAAACACAGATATATGAAAGAGAGAGATTTGTAACAAAGCGAAATTGTAATGAGTCTCGGTGTCTCCGAGGTCGGGCCTTTGCCACGCTGTGATTGGCTAAAGCGCTACCATATGATGCGGCACTAGAGAGGAGGCTACGTCGATAAATTATTATCCATAGATATTTGATAAGGCCGAAATATTAAGAAAAACATTAAAATAGATCTATCATTTAATAAGAAATAAATACAGATTAAAATATCGCATTGGACGATGTATCTAATCTTTATAAACATTATGTTATCCATCGCGCCCTTGTTAGCGCGAAAATACCGGCCGTCCTAGAGCCCAACGGTCTGGCCAGGGACGACGGCAAGAGGCCTGACGGAATGACGCTGGTGCCCTGGAGCATGGGCCGGCCGCTAGTTTGGGACGCCACCTGCGTTGACACTCTGGCGCCGTCCCATGTTTCGGTCACCGGCGTTGCTGCTGGCGCCGCGGCATCATTAGCAGAAAGTCTCAAGCGCCGCAAATATGCTGCTTTAGGAACCAGATACATATTTGTGGCGTTTGGTGTGGAGACCTTGGGGCCATGGGGGCCAAGTGCACATGGACTTTTTAAAGATCTAGCGTCTCGCCTAAGAGAGACCTCAGGCGACCAGAGGGCTGGCCAGTACCTTGCACGGCGTTTAAGTATAGCTATAAAACGGGGGAATGCGGCCAGCCTTCTGGGTACCTTGCCCACTGACGGCGATTTAGGCCATTTTTTTTATTTATAGGTAGTTAAGTTAAGTCCTTATATTGTTTGTTTTCATTTTATGTCGTTTAATAATAAATTTAGAAAACTTTTTTCTTACTTTCAAGTCGGATCTGGTTTGTAAATAATAAACTACAGAATGTCAATTATAAACATATATTTGAATATGAACAAAGCAATTTATTAACGACATTATCTTAATTGTGGCCGGGAATCACATGAACAAATAATTATTTAGACGGTTGTACCCTTAATAAATATAATGTTATCAGCCGTTTCCGCGATGGTCACATATTTAAATAAAACAATTTCAACCTTTGACAACGGTTATTGTAAAAGGCTCAAAATAATATAATACGCGATATAATCTATATATATTGTTTTACCTTTATGAAGATAAGATATTGATACAAAGGTCAAAATATGAAAGAAAAATTGAATATAATCAAATACATCAACAATTTATCGACCCTATTTGTCATCGGCACGGTCAGTCGTACCTCTAGTTCGCGGCCTGCTCGCAGCGGCCGTACCAAGAAATGACAGGACGGTTGTGAATATCGCTAGCAATTGGATACATTGCACGGTCACTTACCAAATTGCAACTTGCTTGCTATTCTAAGCCATCAATGTAAAACGCACATACAATTTGTCACTGAATAGTTCAACCAATTGGTACGCCCAAGTAAAATCATTATGACATTTATGTCAGCGGTTTGTTGTTATATATTATTTGTAAAAATACGTGGTTTTGTCAACTAATAACTAAAAAAATCAATACTTTCATGTGGTACGTGACTCAATAGTCCTTGAAATGTTTATTTACACTCCTATTTTTACAAGAAATAACGGCACAATTCGGCATTTTGCGGATATGTCCGAGCTCATCCTGCAGTCGCGGGTAAGTTGCGACTGGCTCATAGGGCGCGCATCAGTCACACTATAAAGGCCTATCGGCCATAACGCTGCGACATGTTCCATGCCACCGTTAGCTATCTATACTGATCTGTGGTGTAAAATAAGATCGTATTCGGCAGGAGGTGTCGTGCCCGGAGGACGAGACCGTGCAGCGCTGCGTGCGCGCCGCTCTGTCCAACCTGTACGCCGCGCTCGCACCTGTCAGGCCCCCACCACCACCCGCCTCCACCGCCCCCCACCCCACCGTGTGACCGGCGCCCGCCGATGGTTGACCCGCAGGAGGCCACCGAAGCGAAGAATCTACACTATCTTCAAACCAAATAGACAACTGGGACCGTAAAACAAATAAAACAATCAGCATCGTATTTTCGTACCTTCACGCCCTTATGCCACAAAGCCGCCGGCGTTTATTGCCTCGATCGTCTGTTCGGTTTAAAGATAGGAGAGTTGGCCAAAAAATAAATATTACAAAGTACACATACAAAAGTAATTAGAAGTAGTAATCGTATTACTTTTTGCCCAACTCCGAAGAATAGTTAGAAGGCTAATAATATTCGGAAAACTTCAACTCTCAAACCTATTACTATAACACTCGCCTAAACCGACTCTACACGGACCACCCGCGCCCGCGCAGCCCGCCTGACCCGGCTCCGAGCTACCGAAGCGGAGCTTCGGAAAACTTCTACTCACAAATTAAAAGATTGAGCGTATTAAAAAAAAACCAAAAACCTGTTTTTTTAGTATAGTTCAAAAAATATTATTTAACCGACTGTTATCTTACTTACAACCTTGTTTTGCGTTAACACTTACTAGACAATCGGCAGTCTAGCACTTTTCTATTGTTAATGACGCAAAACAAAAGGTCGTAAGTGAGAGGAGTCGGTCAAATAATATTTCTTGAACTATACACTTGTTTTTTTCGTAACTCGCGTCGATTTTTAAATCGACTTCGGTCGATTAAAACATCGCCACTCGTTTCGGATTTCATGTTTTTTACACCTGTGTCGTAATATACTATTTCCGAATCTGGAAATGCTTGGAGCTCATTCAAATTATAATCATAAGCTAATTCAATTTAAATAATTAAAATAATGTCCTAGACGAAATACCATTACGTAACGTTTTACGAACACGCTCAATTTTGATGCATTATTTCTTATTATCTGGATCGAATCTGCTTGTGATTCTGATTCAAATGACCCTACATTTAAATCCAAAAAAAATCAAATCTTCCGTATTTGTCTTTGAAAAACGCCTTATTTAAAAACCTCTTAATCACTATAGCCATCGTATCACCAATCATGTAACTGCTGTCACTACTCATCAATGCCTAACCAAACTCCCAATACACCAGAAAAACCGACCAACTACCAAGAAATCTATTAAATCATACTTTTTTTTTATTCCAAACATGTTTCATTATCCCTAGCTAAATATATCCGTCCAATAAAATAATCAATATCCTTTTCCCCACATATACAGGGTGTAATCGATAAGTGTTTACATGCCATAACTCCGTAAATATGAGAGATATCAGAAAACTTTTAACTGATATGAAAAGTACATTACCCAACAAGTAAAATTACATTAATAAGTTTTTCTAAATAGGTGAAGTAATATTAAAAATACTAACTTAAAACGCTCCCATACATTTAGTACGACGACTTACAGCCTTAAAGAATGTCGGGTGTCGTAAGAGATAAAACTGTTTGAGATTCATTATTTGTACGAATACTTTGTAATAAAATAATAATACTACCGTTTATGAAATAATTAATCTAACATTTATTCTTAAATAAAAAAAATATTCGTATTAAACTAGTCTTCGAATTAACTGTTACGTACTAAATGTATGGAAGGGTTTGAAGTTAATATACAATTATAATTTAATATTTTATTTCAAAAAAGTAATTAGTATAATTTTACTCGTTGGGTAACGAGCTTTCGACATCAGTTAATTTTTTTCTGATATCTCTCATAATTACGGAATTATGGCCTGTAAACACTTATCGATTACACTCTGTATAAAAGAAAAGGACAGCCAACATATCTGCAAGACATATTTTATGCTCGAGTACACTAACTCAACTAAGTCTCGTTTTGTAACAGCTACCCTCAATCTAAAGAACGCTTTCACTGTTTTTAAGTACTACTATGATGTGTAATAAATGTAATAATAATACAATATAAACATACAATTTTAATACCTTTAAATAAAAACAATAAACACATTACTTTCAATTGAAATTATTTCCAAATCTACTCTTGTATTTGGTTGTAAAATAAAAACTAACCTCGTTTGAAAACGATTTAAAATATGTAAGTAAACAACAAATTGTATTAAGTATACAATTTTCAAAACTTAAGTTGTAATTTAATGAACTGAACTGAAGAAAGATTGAATGAATGAATGAGCGAATGTAGTTGATGTATTGAATACGTTTTTGTATTGTTTAAATAAAAGACTTAAATAATTTACATGTTTTTTATTTATCACCCTAAATTATAAACCTTAACTACTATTTACAAAATTAATCAGTTATTTCTTACAAACGCACAGCGTCATAATCTTAATGTAAGAATTTACCCCCTTATTCATAAACGTTTATTAGCAAGCCGCTAAGTAGGTATTGTTCCGTTCGATCTTGCAGACATATTTATAAGACCGAAAGGGACAAACGATACTTAGCGGCTTGCTAAGTTAGGTGACGTTTCTGAATAAGGAGTTTAGGTAACCGTTATAATGGCGGGACCAGACCGGTTTTTTGAAGTCGGTTAAAAATAGTCATTTTATTCATTAAACGCAATGCATATTGCGTTTGAATCAGTCTGGACTCTGGACCCGCCATTATAACGTTATAATGGCGGGATCAGACTGTTTCAAGTATAGTTTTGAAATGGAAAAGGTACAATTTTTTTTACAACAGGAACCAATTAGTACAAATTCAGTACTAAATAATGCAATATGAATCGATCGAATTCAGGATCTGGTCCCGCCATTATAACGGTTACGGAGTTTAGTGATTACCCCCTTTACCTACTTTCAGCTACAGTTGTCACCATTGACATTTTTAAAGTCAACCTTATGTCCCCAAGCTGTCTAACAGCAAATATCAACACCCTGTAGGTAAAGGGCCAATTAATTAACTGTCGATTATACACGACAATATAAAGTTGTATACTCCATTTCAAATATCATGGCCCGATACCACATACAACTTTAAAGTGGCTTCGGGCCATGGTATTTGAAATGGAGTATAACGAATATTGAGGACAGTCTTCTGCTATTCCTTGCAACATTAGTAGTAGTTTGATTGAATGGCTTTGTGTAGCAATTCCATTATGAAATGACCCAACAATGGACTTATTGAGAAAATTGCATTGAAATGCATAACCGGTTTTCCTTATTTCTGATATGGGCTCGTTCAAAAATTAAGTGATAATATTTTGGCGATATTTGACCGAACCTTGGTGATATGAATGCCCGGAAAACCGACCTAGATCGTGATCATTCGTGATATTTTGCCACCCCAATGCGATCACATGATTTTTAATCGAGCCCTACGTTGGCGTGGTTTATATGGCCGGTACGAGTATATATGATAGTTTAGTCCGTGGGCTACTCGGTCTGAAATTAGAAAACGGTATAATTTGGGGGTACCAAGTGTCTTTTTTTACAGTAGTTAGACATATTCATAAGGATGTTAAAAAAGTATGATAG
This sequence comes from Thaumatotibia leucotreta, assembly GCA_025490895.1. Classification (NCBI taxonomy): domain Eukaryota; kingdom Metazoa; phylum Arthropoda; class Insecta; order Lepidoptera; family Tortricidae; genus Thaumatotibia; species Thaumatotibia leucotreta. Next base: position 22,718 of record JALPQI010005406.1, read on the forward strand.
ACATCTCAAAGTGGTAGCTAATAGGCATACGGGCTATTTCAAGATTTCCGTTGTATGACAGGTATGGTTAAAATTAGGAGGTACAAATTTTCCTTTTCACGGCTGTTAGGTAAGCTTATAAAAACGTCAAAAAGGCAAGATTGCCATTTATAAGTGCTACCTAACAAAAATAGGGGCCAATCAAAGATGGTGGATCTCAAGTTTTACAAAATCAAATATATCTCGAGAACTATTAAATATATCTAATTACTCTCTAGAACAAAATTAAAGGCATATCTGTAAGCTTCATATTTTGCATATACACCATATTGCTAAAACCAACCAATAATTAATTATGATCAAATTTATGAAAATTTCGTGATTTTTATTTTTTTTGTGTCGTGTTTTTATATAGTAGTCATGACGCTAGAAAAATTAAATATTTTTTTAAAGGTAGTGTATTTAATAAGCTTTAATTTGATGTATATAACTTGTTGGCGGTATTAAAAAAAAGACCCATAAAAAATATTTAAATGAATTGTAGTCATAATCCACCGTATACTTAGTGCTTTAAGAGGCGATTTTTTTATATTTTTCAATCTTGGTTATTTGAAATAAGCACTATTTACGAGTAAGGTATTTACGAGTGGCACTTCCATCGCCTCTTAAATCACTAAGTATACGATGGATTATGACTACAATTCATTTAAATATTTTTTATGGGTCTTTTTTTAATACCGCCAACAAGTTATATACATCTAATTAAAGCTTATTAAATACGCTATCTTTAAAAAAATATTTAATTTTTCTAGCGTCATGACTACTATGTAAAAACACGACACAAAAAAAATAAAAATCACGAAATTTTCATAAATTTGGTCATAATTAATTATTGGTTGGTTTTAGTGTATATGCAAAATATGAAGCTTACAGATATGCCTTTAATTTTGTTCTAGAGGGTAATTAGATATATTTAATAGTTCTCGAGATATACTTGATTTTGTAAAACTTGAGATCCACCATCTTTGATTGGCCCCCATTTTTGTTAGGTAGCACTTATAAATGGCAATCTTGCATTTTTGACGTTTTTATAAGCTTACCTAACAGCCGTGAAAAGGAAAATTTGTACCTCCTAATTTTAACCATACCTGTCATACAACGGAAATCTTGAAATAGCCCGTATGCCTATTAGCTACCACTTTAAGATGTCTATCATACTTTTTTAACATCCTTATGAATATGTCTAACTACTGTAAAAAGGACACTTGGTACCCCCAAATTATACCGTTTTCTAATTTCAGGCCGACTAGCCCACGGACTAGTTATCGGAGTATTCTGTTGAATGTTCGTTGGTTCGATTCTTGCTTGATCAATTGTTTGGCCACCTTGAGGCCTACCCAAGATGCCATTCTGCAATCGTATACGATAAGTAATAAATGTATGAGAATGACATGTAGTGGGCATAAATATTACATGTATGTGTAAGCGATTTCAGTATTAATAAACTATTCGAACTAGGGTAAAATCACCAATAGATGAACAGTTAAGCAACTTTCCCAAATTGAAATATTTTTTTCTCTATGATGTAACTCATATTCATCAATTTTTATATAATTCCGCATTTAATTGAGTTTAGAATAAACTATTTTTGTGTCACTTATTAAACTTTAGTAATTTTATAAAAATGATTTTATTAAAAAAAGAGTCAAATTTTCCAGTAGTTGAACAAAGTGCCCTATCTCTGAACAATTTGGCCCCATTAGATGAACCAGCATAATCGCAATATAGCGAGACCAATATATGAACGGCAAGACCCCAATAGATGAATAGAGCAAAGTAAAAACGTTCGTTTCTTAGATCAATTAATTGTATTTGACCTTCTTTTAATGAAATATAAGGCAGCACGGTGTATATTATACACCGGAAAAAGTTAAACTTTTGTTATTAGAGATCAGAATCTCTAATAACAAAAGTTTAACTTTTCCCAAGTTCAACCGTTCAATAAAATCAGTTGGTTCATGTTTCGGGCACCTTATTAACAAAATGAACGAACTAAATTGATTCGAATTCATTTATTGGAATCCGACCCAAAAGATGAACCAGCAAATTTTCCTAGTTCACGTTTTGGACAGCAATTCTTGAGTTGAACAATCCCGTTTTTATACAAAAATAAATTACTTTAAAACGTGTTACAAGAAAAAAGGCTCGTTCATCTTTTGTTCAAAAAATCATCTACAAAACTGATTGTAATTTTATGTTTAAATATGCATGTAGCTATTTTATTATAATTTACACAAGCGTTTGAAAATACGAGCCTTTGCCCAAAAGTTGACCGTCGTTCATCTTTTGGCCCGAACACAATATTGGAACCATAACTTGACCAGCAAATATCTCATAAACTAAATTAAAAAAAACTATTATTTATAATATACACAATAGAGATGTTAGTCTAAAATCTATACTGAAGTGAATCAAGGAAATAAAAACCATATTCGATTTTTTACGTAATTAAAAGCTTAAATTTTTGAGAGCTTTTCTTAATAAGGATACCATACAAATCGCGATTTTGGCGCAAAGCGCAAACTCGACGGCCGCTCACTGCCGCGTGCGTGGCTTAACTGTCTGGTGATTCGCATGTGAGACACGATATAGTGTTGCCGCATGTGAGAAAAATACTCCCGGGCGTGGAAAATTATTCCTGATTTAATTATTTACATTTTTAGACCTATCAGTCAACTTCTGGGTGGCAGTCATCTATTGGTGCTTTTACCCTATCAACACGTCTTCACTATTACTCGAACCTGACTCCGATCCATACATGGCGACCCTGCCAGATTCGTACGAAAAGTCACGTGACCGTTTCCGTACATTATAATGGTAACGTGACTTATTGCTAATCGTATACGATTGCAGAATGGAATCTGGGTCTGTATGCAAAATGGCGATAGCGTTCCGAGTGAACCCGCTAGTCGCGCTTGGAGTAGCGCTTCCAGAAGCGGCGCACGTCGTCGTGGCCGGTGCGCGTGACCACCACGGTGCGCGTGCGCTCCGAGTGCCACATCAGCACGGACGCCGAACGAGCGTAGTCGCGTAGCGCCAGGAATTCCGCCTGCACACACACACAAACCCCAATTAATCCTATGCCAATGCACTTATATTTTGACGTGATATTACGGCACGTATGTCGAAAGCAAAAACGAACGGCTGTCAATGTCAGAAAACTCGGTTAGATAAGAATTAGAATTTACTACAAAAACCACCGCCTACAAAAACGAACGTCTGTCAGAAAACTTACTTAGGTTAGAAGTGCGACGACTTATAACAACGTACGATAGTCAGAAAATTCGGTTAGGTTGCAATTAGATCTGCAACCTACTACACAAACTAACGGCTGTCAGAAAACTCGGTTAGGTTGCAATTAGATCTGCAACCTACTACATAAACTAACGGCTGTCAGAAAACTCGGTTAGGTTGCAATTAGATCTGCAACCTACTACAAAAACTAACGGCTGTCAGAAAACTCGGTTAGGTTGCAATTAGATCTGCAACACACTACATAAACTAACGGCTGTCAGAAAACTCGGTTAGGTTGCAATTAGATCTGCAACCTACTACAAAAACTAACGGCTGTCAGAAAACTCGGTTAGGTTGCAATTAGATCTGCAACACACTACATAAACTAACGGCTGTCATAAAACTCGGTTAGGTCCTGATACCGCCCGAGCCCACTATCAGCATTGTTGAGTAGCGTCGCATTCAACATTGCCTGTCGATAACTCCAGTTGGTAGAGCCCAGATGACACGAGGGGCCGATCTACTGATGAAGCTGGAACGGTCGTAGGGTTTTCTAGTAAGAGGCAGGATCCATTTTTTCTTCCTTTTATTTCTTCCTTGAGTGGAGGTCGGCTTCACACTGCCGCCATACAAAGTGTGTCGCGTATTTATACATGACTGGCCATGAATTTTAGCCAATCGAAAAAAACGTATCGACCAATCAGGAAGCGACAATTTTCTATCTCAAAAAATCTCGCTCCGTTCTGCTCATCAATTTCATTGGACTTAGAATGCCGTTTCGTGATTGGTCGGTTCACATCGTTCACTTAACTCTAGCCTATTTTAACTATGATCTAGTTACATTTATTTAGTTTTTAATTAAGTCATGCCGTAATGTTTACATTTAATGTTTACAAACAAACTTGCACGTGTTGATCCACCGATCACAACAAGAAAACACGTGTTAGTATTTACATTTCGGACACAATAAGCGTTCGAAGATCCATTGTTCTTTATTACCTGCGTTTTTATGGGTTTAAACCTTTATTGTAAACATTATACTAGGTCAATGGCTCAAGGGTTCATTACATCATTTAGGTAGGTGTCTGACCTACATTTAACAAGTTACAAATCTATAGTTCTTACATTAATTAAGTTCTGGCGAGGTATCAAGTGGTTCATTCATAGTGAAAAATGTTACGTTCAAATTCTTAGACGATGAGTTCAGACAATTATTTTTAACCAATAAGCGACGAGTGCATATTTCTCGCCTCCGTTCATACATTTATTAGTACATTGTGCATCAAGGGAGGTAAGTACGGAATTACTAACGAGAGTGTTAGAAGCCCGACGCCGTTAGGCGGAGGGCTTTTATGACTCGAGTTAGTATTCCGCTTACCTATCGTGATGCATACAATGTTTTTCATCACACTTGTCGACAAAAAAATAAGTTTTAAAACATAATATTATTAAATGACGTACTGACATTTCTATTACTCCCTAGGGAATATCACTTTTCTATTATTCCCGCTACGCGGCAAGCAATGGCGCGCTTAGACAGCAAGTGTGATGAAAACATTTTTATGTTATGAAATCACTTATATGCTAATGATTACTTATACCTAACTTAATTACATGAGGATTATTTATTTACAGAATTTGCCTTATTCTAAGTGTTCTGCGTTCGTGTCGTCGTGTCGCTAACAAGCATCTACAGAATAAACACAATTCCCGGGAACGGGAACTGCTGGAAAAGGAACGTACCTGCGACAGGAACTGGTTGTAAACAACCCCCTCGGTGTAAATGGCGCGGTTGCGCTCGCTCTCCCACAGTTTAATCTGGTCCACCACGGTGGGAGGCAACACCGACTCGGTCCGAATACCGCCGGAGTCCGCTTTTAGCATCTACGGAATAAACAAAATGCACTTCAAATTCTGACCTTCTTCCTAAGTATGGTTTGTCCCTTTCAGTCGTATCAATATTTATATAACACGGAAAGAGACAAACGATACGTATTTACAGTGATCGGAATAATGAGTCAAACGTTGAAAATTACATATGGGAACACTTATGTATGTGCTCTTTCATGTCCACTTGACTTGACAAGTATCGTTAAAGTTTTGCACCCAAACTTCCGATCACTACTTATTTATTGCTAGGTTGGGAGACGTTTATAAAAAGGGGGGGGGGTGAATAAATCAGCGGAAGAAGTACGTATTATATGTGTATTTTTTATTTCTAATCCTGGTCACGGCACCAAGATTGTGAAAAGTCTTACACATCGGTCCTACTCCTACATCAACCCCCTCCGGTGACACCATACGCACAGTTACTTTGGTATGCTTTATGTAACTCATACAAACTAGCGATGTAACGAATATTCGCATGTTTTAAAATATTCGCATTCGTATTCGCATTCGCAAAAAATTGACGCGAATGTTGCGAATATTTTTATCTAATTATTTCATTCACTTAAGGCAGGAATTCACTACATTCTAAGTAGACCTTAATACCTAGATGTTTAGGAACAAAAAAATGCACTCTAAAAAGGATATATTTTAACTGAATGATGAATAAAATTTGCCGTGTGGTGACGGCAGTAAGAATACATTTGTCACCACCCCAACTCCTCCTGCGGGTGTCGTAAAAGTCGACTAAGGGATTGAAGTGTCACTTACCATTATTTGATAAAAGATTGGCGATGGGCAGCAGCGTCATTATAGTGGACACATTACTGCGACCGCCAATCCGCTTGCCCAGCGTGGCGATTATGGGCAATTACCTCTTAATGCGTCTAATACGCATAGTTAATAGGAGAGGCCGATGTCCAGCCGTGGACTATCATAGGCTGATGATGATGATGATGAATAAAATGTTATATTTCAGTTTCCTAAATAAAACACAAATGATACGTATAGTTAAACAAAACAGTCGAGGCGATTGCGATGACGGTGACACCTAGTAGCTTTGGAGTCAAACTGATCGCTTAGTTTTGAATTTACTTCTGAATACTAAGAAGTAATAATCGGAGACTTACACTCGAAGTTGTAGACGAAAATATATACCTAAAGCAAACTATTCAGTTAGGTAGGTCCAACTTCGAGAAAGAGGTCAATCGTCGAATCCGACTCGGTTGGGCAGCGTTCGGGAAGCTACGACACATATTTTCGTCCAATATTCCGCAGTGTTTTTAAAAAATTTAAATTTTAAATTTTTAACTGTTTATTTCAATAATAATTACATTTATTACAATAATAGACTTAACTGAACTGTCGAAAGTCTTTAATCAGTGTTGCCAGTGATGACATACGGTACTGAAACGTGGCCGCTTACAATGGGCCTCATAAGAAGGCTCAAAGTCACCCAAAGGGCTATGGAGAGGGCTATGCTAGGAGTCTCTCTGCGTGATCGGATTAAAAATGAGACCATCCGCAGCAGAACCAAAGTAACCGAAATAGCTCTCCGAATCGCTAAACTGAAGTGGCAGTGGGCGGGGCACATTGCGCGTAGAATCGATGGCCGTTGGGACGGGAAGGTTCTTGAGTGGCGGCCACGTACCGGAAGGCGTAGCGTGGGTAGGCCCCCCACAAGGTGGACCGATGACCTGGTGAAGGTCGCAGGAGTCCGCTGGATGCGGGTGGCGCAGGACCGGCCATTGTGGCAATCTTTGGGGGAGGCCTATGTTCAGCAGTGGACGTCTTTCGGCTGATATGATGATGACTAAGAAGTATTCAGTATAATAGGTATTTCTGGTAGAATGTCCCTAAATGTCAATGCAAATACTTGTTTAACCAAAGATATTGACGCAAAAGGACCTATTCTTTGCGTTTCATTGCGCCTGTGCAATATTTATGGATTTTGAATGAATGTTTATTATTATTTTCAACTTTATTGCACAATATTGCACATACAAAAGAGTATAAATGGCGGGCTTAATGCCTTTGGGCATTTTCTGCCAGTATTATCTAATGTTTGTGTAGGTATATGTATATTGTATAATAGGTACCCAATATTCGCATTCGTATTCGCGAATATTAATCGCAAATATTCGCATTCGCGAATATTCCCAAAGCGATATTCGTTACATCACTAATACAAACACGACGGTTCACGACGATAGGTACGAGCAACGACTGCGAGTTCGCAATCGTCGTTACAAAAAGTCTCGGGGTATGACAGCAATGCCAAGAAATCAAACCTGTGGGTGCGCGTGCTGCTCGAGGTATCTGATGATCTGTGCGGCCGTGATGCCGCCCCGGAGAGCCTGACGGACAGAGTCGCGGGTCAACACGCCCACCACCAAGTTCGGGAACCTGCACAAATAAGCAAATTATACCTTTCAGGAAATCATTTCTGGAGATCATGAACGTGCTCCGAACGTTTCGCTCGTGCTCGGCTGCGTTCCGCCGGTTGTCGGTTTTATGACGAATACAAAGGGATTTCGTTTGAGGAAAGTGCCCGTTGTAGGTTCATTGTACGTCCACGCTTGACACCACGAACGACGAACCGCGAACGACTCTACTCGTGTTCAGCTTGTGCAAGGCTTGCTTAGCGTGGACCCACCTTAAAGATCAAGCTAACAATCATTGATCTTTACGGGCTTACACTGGTTCCCTGGCGCAGAGGGCGGTGCCTACTATGGGATGCAACATGCGTCAGTACATTTGCTGAGTCCTATTTGAGGCAGTGTCAGGTCGATGGACTCTGCTTCGGAAATTGCTGCCAGGAGTAAACACGCCAAATACTGTGCCTTGGGGACATTGATTTAGAATATATAAGTGGATCCCCAAACAGCTCAAAAAAATGGCCCCAAAAAATGGGCTGCAGAAGTAAATATTGCGGTCCTTTTGCTCCGCGATTCAGTTCCGACAGTTAACATTTCGCCGTGTGCCTGCTATACGGCCACATCTCAAAATAGAATTGTGTGGTAAAAGTGAGCATATTTTCCTGCAATACGGCCACATCTTCCATAAAAATTGATTTTGAAATGTGGCCGTATAGCAGGCACACGGCGATTTGGTCACCTTACGGTATAGCATCATTATTCCTTAAACATAAAAAGTTTCTACTATTTTGCGGTGTTGTTCGCAAATTTGACACTTATTGCTCACTTCACAAAGTTTTTTATTCTTTGAGTTTTTTTTATTATAGTTTATTGTAAGTGAGCGTTATTAGCTTCAACTGAAACATGATAGAAATGACTTTTAGTGCCACTTTTCTTGGTTTTTTTGTTTGGCTCTGTGCGTCCATTTATTATTTAATGTCATTGCTTGGGGATCACTTGTGACTTTGTGCCCATTGCCATCGAAACGGCTGGGCCTTGGTATCACAAGGCCGGTGAATATTTTGGTGAGCTGGGTAGGCCGTTTAGGGAGAGGGGTGGTGAACTGGCGACCACATTCTGGGTCATTGGTTGGTCCAACAAGTCTCCATCGCTGTATAACGTGGTAACGCAGCGAGTGTGATGGGGATTTTTAGGATAGTTTCAGTTTGTTATTTTAGGTTAGTATTTATTTTATTGTACTTTTAAATCAATTGAATTTAGGTTTATAATGATTGTGATTATTAAATCAATTATTTTTTATACACAAATTTAAAAAAATCAAAAGGCCATAGTCGGATTTTCATAGTAAGTCAGCCTTTAAATCAACCAGACTCTAGTATTTTTTTGTGAGTACCTCTTATGGTGAAGAATATTTCTGCTGAGTATCAACGTCCTATCGGTGACAGTTTTTGACTTATGATTTTTTTTAGTTTTTTCTTTAATGTGTTGTATCTCAGGATGTATAAAAGCGAATTGCTTCAAATTTTGAAATAATGTTCTTTATTTAGATATGCATCGAATTTAAAAAAATGAATATCGATTGTCTTATAAAAAAAAGAAAAAAAAAGACCAAAAAATTTTTCATATTTTTTTTTGTGTACCTATGAAGTAGTGACACCTCTATTTTCTTTTTCTAATTATAGACCATACATTGGCCTACTAGTTGCCTAAGTATCAAAATTTTCCAAGCGGTACTTCTTACCAAAAATCGGCAATATGTGTGGTCAAGTTCTGCATTCAATCGGTGTTTTTCAATGTAGTATACAAACTCTTCATTTATATTTGAGTTTTCTTATCAGGTTATCTTATTTAAGAGTAAATGCTAATGACAACTTAATGTCATCATGATGCAAGCTGTTTATTTCATTATTAATCGGCCGTTTATTATTTTCACTAGCGTAATTCGATATTATTTATGAGATATTCATTAAAAATAATATATTGCAGTTAAATATTATCGAGATACGCTAGTTGAAATGGTAAACGGCCGATTAATAATGAAATAAACAGCTTGCATCATGATGACATTAAGTTGTCATTAGCATTTACTCTTAAATAAGATAACCTGATAAGAAAACTCAAATATAAATGAAGAGTTTGTATACTACATTGAAAAACACCGATTGAATGCAGAACTTGACCACACATATTGCCGATTTTTGGTAAGAAGTACCGCTTGGAAAATTTTGATACTTAGGCAACTAGTAGGCCAATGTATGGTCTATAATTAGAAAAAGAAAATAGAGGTGTCACTACTTCATAGGTACACAAAAAAAAATATGAAAAATTTTTTGGTCTTTTTTTTTTCTTTTTTTATACGACAATCGATATTCATTTTTTTAAATTCGATGCATATCTAAATAAAGAACATTATTTCAAAATTTGAAGCAATTCGCTTTTATACATCCTGAGATACAATACATTAAAGAAAAAACTAAAAAAAATCATAAGTCAAAAACTGTCACCGATAGGACGTTGATACTCAGCAGAAATATTCTTCACCATAAGAGGTACTCACAAAAAAATACTAGAGTCTGGTTGATTTAAAGGCTGACTTACTATGAAAATCCGACTATGGCCTTTAGATCAAGGTCTAGCTAATAAAAAACAATGTGTTAAAATATTTACATTAGGTCACGTTTTCTGTATAAACTTACTACAATCATCGCTTAAAACGGAAATTTTAATTGTGTATGGAAATTTTGGGACATTATTTTTATTACATTCGAATCGGGTCGTGATTCTGATTTGAATGAGCCCAAGCAAGGGTGTCTGGAAGAATTAAGGTTTCGGGTTTTTTTTTGACGAACACTTGTAAAAAAAACCAGATCCGCGAAGAGTCCGAGCAAGGCCGCTTGGAGGCCTGCGTGTACGCGTAGACGCGGTAGTTGGTCTCGACCAGGCTGTAGCCGGGGCCGTTGTCACACTACCTGTAGACCAGCTCCACGAAGAGGCCGAGCAAGGCCGCTTGGAGGCCTGTCTGCGTGTTCACGTAGCGGTGGCAGTTGGTCTCGACCAGGATGTAGCCGGGGCGTTGTCACACTACCTGTAGGCCAGCTCCACGAAGAGGCCGAGCAAGGCCGCTTGGAGGCCTGTGTGTACAGTAAACGCGGTAGTTGGTCTCGACAAGGCTGTAGCCGGGGCCGTTGTCACACTACCTGTAGACCAGCTCCGCGAAGAGGCCGAGCGAGGCCGGGAGGCCTGCGTGTACAGTAGACGAGGTAATTGGTCTCGACCATGCTGTAGCCGGGACCGTTGTCACACTACCTGTAGACCAGCTCCGCGAAGAGGCCGAGCGAGGCCGGGAGGCCTGCGTGTACAGTAGACGAGGTAATTGGTCTCGACCATGCTGTAGCCGGGGCCGTTGTCACACTACCTGTAGACCAGCTCCGCGAAGAGGCCGAGCGAGGCCTGGAGGCCTGCATGTACGCTTAGACTCGATAGTTGGTCTCGACCAATCTGTAGCCGAAGTCTTTGTCACACTACCTGTAGACCAGCTCCGCGAAGAGGCCCAGCAAGGCCGCTTGGAGGCCGGTCTGTGTATACGCGTAGACGCGATAGTTGGTCTCGACGAGGATGTAGCCGGGGCCGGCGGGGGTGTCGTCGTCTCTCACTTGACCGATGTTTAGCGCGAGACGGGTTGGGTAGAATCGACCCGCTTTGCGCTGGAAGGGTTAACCCTATTAATCACTCTATCTGTTAAGAAAAGTCTGTTGCGTAGTTTTAAAAATTTAAGCATACATAGGGACAGATATTCAGCGACTTTGATTTATACAGTGTGTTACCATGACCCGGGCTTTTACGAAAATGGGTAATTAATACACTTTACTGGCAATCGTTTTCAAGTATTAACATGTGACCAATAAATAAAACTATGAAAACTTTTTAAATTTAATTTCATTAAGTTAAATTTAATTAATATTCGCGAGTTTATCCGTTTTCATAGTTTTATTTCATATGTAATCCTCGCGGTAACCGAAGAAAATATTATGTGACAAATAATTAAATCCGAACGATCAATGTAACTAAGCAGTTGTCAAACGTTGTGAGTGGCTGTGATCTGTCATTGTCAAGTCAAGTGCAAATAAATTAACGATTCATTTTGTACATTGCTTCTCAATTAACTTTTCTTACAAAGTCAATTACTTTAAAATTAGCATTTTGAATCGAATAATGGTCATGGTTTGGCTAAAAATCTGTATCGCATTCCTCGGTTTCGATAAAAGCCAGTATCATGTTAACACAATGTATTGTGTAGTGATAAAAGATGAAGTAAACGCGTTACCTTCCTCTGGTAGACGAGGCCGAACTCCCTGAGATGCTGCAGGAACACCAGCATGTTGTTGCTCATGCCCTCCGTGCTGTAGTCCTGGCGACAGACGTTAGCATAACCATACAAAACATTGCAAGTTTGCAACGTTTATGGGCGGATTTTTATTTTGTTGTAATTTTTTGAACTTTTCCAAATTTTGACTTTTTTACATTTTTTTTTAACTCAAAATCACGAGCTCTATCGATACTGATATAAATAAAAAAGTGACTGAAAAAAAAAACCATTGAGTTACTATTTTTCATACACTTTCTTCGGTCGTAACTCAGTGGAAGACAACAAAATGTATGGAATTTTCGGACACTTTTTTCTGCTAATGAGGATCGAAAGAGCTCGCGATTCTGAGTAGAAAAAAAAAACCAAATTTGGAAAATTTTAAACAACAAAATTTTGACAACAAAATAAAAATCCGCCCTTATATTCCTAAACAGATGTTGGATTCTACTGAAATATACACTCTCAGTTAAATTATACGGGTTAGGTATTTTTAATAGAAAAAACTGTAAACATGCAAAAAAGATTTAGAAAATGTTTAACGTTCAGTGGGTTATATTTTAATATGATATTGTAATGAAATATTCATAATGTTTTCATCGAATCCGAAAAAACATGTAACTTTAGCGTCATATAATTCCTAGGATATAAAAATAGCAAGTATCGATCAGAAAGCCTAATTTCCTGTACAAATCAATCTAACGACCATTTTAATTTTAATAACAAACATATACTGAACGTAAGTTACCTACATTCTGTTTATTGTTACAATGTGTGTTGCGCTTGTGATAATATTTGTAATATGTAGATATGTTATCGATATATTTGCATGTATACAAATTTTACCATCCCAAATCAAATCCAAATCATTTAATAAATGCTTTGATTTGATTTTGATTTGTTGAACTCCAATCCAACCATGGCATACCTCTATCGTTTCTCCGCGGTGTGGAGGTAGTGCTGCAGGAACAGCCACACCAGCTGTCTCCTGGTGACATACCTTCCCCAGGGTGCTGAAGCTGAGCTGGTAGAGGAAGGCGAGGCAGTCTGCAGCAGACAGGCTGCGCTTCTCCGCGGTGTGGAGTAGTGCTGCAGGAACAGCCACACCAGCTGTCTCCTGGTGACATACCTTCCCCAGGGTGACCAGCTGAGCTGGTAGAGGAAGGCTCGGCAGTCTGCAGCAGACAGGCTGCGCTTCTCCGCGGTGTGGAGTAGTGCTGCAGGAACAGCCACACCTTGTCTCCTGGTGACATACCTTCCCCAGGGTGACCAGCTGAGCTGGTAGAGGAAGGCTCGGCAGTCTGCAGCAGACAGGCTGCGCTTCTCCGCGGTGTGGAGTAGTGCTGCAGGAACAGCCACACCAGCTGTCTCCTGGTGACATACCTTCCCCAGGGTGCTGAAGCTGAGCTGGTAGAGGAAGGCGAGGCAGTCTGCAGCAGACAGCGCTTCTCCGCGGTGTGGAGTAGTGCTGCAGGAACAGCCACACCAGCTGTCTCCTGGTGACATACCTTCCCCAGGGTGACCAGCTGAGCTGGTAGAGGAAGGCGAGGCAGTCTGCAGCAGACAGCGCTTCTCCGCGGTGTGGAGTAGTGCTGCAGGAACAGCCACACCAGCTGTCTCCTGGTGACATACCTTCCCCAGGGTGACCAGCTGAGCTGGTAGAGGAAGGCGAGGCAGTCTGCAGCAGACAGGCTGCGCTTCTCCGCGGTGTGGAGTAGTGCTGCAGGAACAGCCACACCAGCTGTCTCCTGGTGACATACCTTCCCCAGGGTGACCAGCTGAGCTGGTAGAGGAAGGCGAGGCAGTCTGCAGCAGACAGCGCTTCTCCGCGGTGTGGAGTAGTGCTGCAGGAACAGCCACACCAGCTGTCTCCTGGTGACATACCTTCCCCAGGGTGACCAGCTGAGCTGGTAGAGGAAGGCGAGGCAGTCTGCAGCAGACAGGCTGCGCTTCTCCGCGGTGTGGAGTAGTGCTGCAGGAACAGCCACACCTTGTCTCCTGGTGACATACCTTCCCCAGGGTGACCAGCTGAGCTGGTAGAGGAAGGCGAGGCAGTCTGCAGCAGACAGGCTGCGCTTCTCCGCGGTGTGGAGTAGTGCTGCAGGAACAGCCACACCAGCTGTCTCCTGGTGACATACCTTCCCCAGGGTGCTGAAGCTGAGCTGGTAGAGGAAGGCGAGGCAGTCTGCAGCAGACAGGCTGCGCTTCTCCGCGGTGTGGAGGTAATGCTGAAGGAACAGCCACACTTGCTTGGCGGTGCTGAGGAGGAGGAACTGGAAGCCGGCGCGGGTTATAACTGCTGATCCGTCTTCGGCGTCTCTGGTGACAGAAGACAGTCAAAAAGCTGTTAAACAATAGTAACAACGTTTTAAGGATGAGTGCTAATGGAATTGACTGTCGCCATCAGATAATTCGGAGACCAGGGGTCTGTTAATCAAAAACTCGTAATTACTAATAATAATAATAATAAAAGGCAGGGCAGCTTGTGGCGAGCTGTTGGGGAGTAACGACCCCACGGACCCGAGTGCTCCCGAGAGTCGGTCAGGGTCCCCGCCTCCGGCGTGTCTTCGTCGGTCGGAGTGGAACCCCAAGGGGACCCGTAAGACTCTCAGCTCTGGCTTGCCTTAACTGGCCGGCCAGAGAGGAGTCGTCAGAGCTATATGCTCCGGGGGTGGAAGTGTAAATTTGCGTAAGTCGCGAGTTGGTGCAGCGGCCGTCAAGCCACTGCGCTGAAAGCGGTGTACACCTCTCTACACTCCTGAGCCGCCTACACCGGTGTTGCCCCTGGCTGTCTCTTGTGACGGCATTTACGGGGGCCCATCTAGTCGGCGGCGAGTCACCGCCTGCCTCAATAGCATAGAGAAATCATTGTTATGGCAGGTGTCCGGACCTCTTTTCTATAGTTCCATCTCTGATCCATCCATCCTCCATCACCATAGCCCATTAGTCTTTTCCATTCCCTCTCAATAGTCTCTATACGCCTGCTGGGACCGGTTCACGGATATCTATTTTTGTGCCCGTGAATGGGTTGCAGCAGGTGTAAAACACAGAAAATTTCTCCAAAGGGCCTCTACGTGTTGGATCTGTATCCCCGCGCAAGCCTATCAAAAGACCGGGATTTATAGGCCCGTGATGAAAGAGAGATACAAACATAATAATAATAATAAATCATTTATTTCGGATAACAGGATCCATAGAATACAATTAATACAATTAAAATAATATTAAAATTAAATTAAATTAAATTACATTACAATTAAATTAAATTACACGCAAAATAAATTAAATTAACTTAATATATGTACATTGTTCCAATGCCTCGCAATGGGACAGTCCAAACTGCTATCAATAACTCTCAGAATGCCGTTGCGGCTCCCACGTACCCGGTGCATGATTGAGGCGACTCGCTTCCTGATGATGGCGTGAAAACCGTCCACCCGCGCCTCCGCGAACATGGCTGAAGCACTGCAATACCTTGGCAGCCCCAACAGCATTCTGAGCGTATTGTTATATTGCACCCTTAGGGCGCTAACTGCTCTCTGAGTATAGTCCACCCACAGGCTGCACGAATAAAACGACTGGCAGTATGCCTTAAATACTCGTAACGTTATCTTTACTTCATTCGTGCAACGCGCGAACCTGCGAGCCAACATATTTCCCCAAACAGCCAGCGCCCTTCTCTCCCTCTCAATGTCTAAGTCGTCCGAGAGGCACTCCGTGACCCAATGACCCAAGTACTTAAACTTAGCGGTTCTCTTCAGGGGGGCTCCATTCAGCACGACGTCAGGAAAACTCTCCACCTTAAAACCGCGCGCCTGAAATACGAGTATCTCGCTTTTCGTTGTATTGTACTTAAGCCCGTGGGCCACCGCTTACCTCTCGCACTTGCCAAGCAACCTATTTATTGCACACACAGAGCGCCCCAGCAGAACCATATCATCCGCGTAGCTTATGTTGTTGACCATGTCCCCAGCCACACAACAGCCGACCCTAGTTCTGCTGAGGTCCCCTATCAAAGCATTCATGTACAGGTTAAAGAGTCTAGGAGATGCTAACCCCCCCTGTCTCACTCCACACCTCAACCTGTACTCATCCGAGAGGGCATTTGCCCACCTAACCACGTTTATTTGGTTCTCGTACCAATAGTCAAAAACACCAATGACTTCCTCAGGCACGCTCGTTTCTGTTCTTAACTTATGCCACAGAAGATCATAAGAAACCATATCAAAGGCTTTGGATAAGTCCAAGAAACAAGCGTATACCGGCGTCTTGCGATCCGTATAATACCGGACAGTATGCTTGAGACTTAAAATCGCTGTATCCGTCGATAGACCAGGCTGAAAACCAAACTGAGCATCATGCAGTTGGACGAACTTACTCAGCTGTCGATCAAGCAGACTGTCCAGTACCTTGGCAACTGTAGTAGCCAATGATATGGGTCTGTAGTTAGAACTATCCGAATGATCACCAGTTTTATTTTTGACTATTGGTACCACCACCGTCCTCATGCAATCGTCCGGCAGATAAGAATGCGTAACACAGAGTGTGTAGAACGTTGATAATAAACGTGGCAGTTGGGGCCCGGCATGCTTAAGGTGCTCGATACTTATACTATCGTGACCCGGGGACTTCCCTTTAGTCATGTACCGAATTACTGAGGCGACCTCCTCCGCCGAAAAGCTAATAAGTGGTCCGGATGAGCATGAAGTAATTGTTTTAGATGTAGGCAAAAGCTCATTAGATGGTTGTACTCTAAAGCTATCCTTGAACATATTAGCTATTTCGACGGGTTGACAAATACAAATGGAAATCCTTATTTAATTAATGGCGGTAAAAAGAGAAGAGTAGTCACAAGATTTTGTTATGACAAAACCTTAGAGTGCATATTCTGATATTTTTGTTCAGCATGGCCGCTCCGATATATTCGACATAATTATATTTTATTTTAGTACCATTTATTTTCATAAATGATAAGACTGTACCATGTGGGCAGTTAACCGACAATTTTTGTACTTTAAACGATTGTTACTTTACTAGTGAAAGTTTCTGGTAAGACGTCGAAAAAGACCTATGCATTAACTTAAATTCCAATATAAAAAGATAGGTATTTTTATAACATGATACAAACTGGCCACTGTCATTAGCGAGGTCTATTTCAGACTGTTTGTATTATGCGTTTGGTGACTGAATAAACTGCTGCAAGAACAATATACTTTAGAACATAACTGACAAAAAATCACACAATTACAGGTCAGGACTTAACCTATGATTTAAACCTGAGAATCAAGCCAACTGACCTGGTCATCAAGCCAGCGTGGAGCAGGATCCTCACAGCATCAGCGGAGATGCCCTCGGTCTGTGCCGAGCCCACCATGTAGTGGAACTGACCTGGTCATCAAGCCAGCGTGGAGCAAGATCCTCACAGCATCAGCGGAGATGCCCTCGGTCTGTGCCGAGCCCACCATGTAGTGGAACTGACCTGGTCATCAAGCCAGCGTGGAGCAGGATCCTCACAGCATCAGCGGAGATGCCCTCGGTCTGTGCCGAGCCCACCATGTAGTGGAACTGACCTGGTCATCAAGCCAGCGTGGAGCAGGATCCTCACAGCATCAGCGGAGATGCCCTCGGTCTGTGCCGAGCCCACCATGTAGTGGAACTGACCTGGTCATCAAGCCAGCGTGGAGCAGGATCCTCACAGCATCAGCGGAGATGCCCTCGGTCTGTGCCGAGCCCACCATGTAGTGGAACTGACCTGGTCATCAGTCCAGCGTGGAGCAGGATCCTCACAGCATCAGCGGAGATGCCCTCGGTCTGTGCCGAGCCCACCATGTAGTGGAACTGACCTGGTCATCAAGCCAGCGTGGAGCAGGATCCTCACAGCATCAGCGGAGATGCCCTCGGTCTGTGCCGAGCCCACCATGTAGTGGAACTGACCTGGTCATCAAGCCAGCGTGGAGCAGGATCCTCACAGCATCAGCGGAGATGCCCTCGGTCTGTGCCGAGCCCACCATGTAGTGGAACTGACCTGGTCATCAAGCCAGCGTGGAGCAGGATCCTCACAGCATCAGCGGAGATGCCCTCGGTCTGTGCCGAGCCCACCATGTAGTGGAACTGACCTGGTCATCAAGCCAGCGTGGAGCAGGATCCTCACAGCATCAGCGGAGATGCCCTCGGTCTGTGCCGAGCCCACCATGTAGTGGAACTGACCTGGTCATCAAGCCAGCGTGGAGCAGGATCCTCACAGCATCAGCGGAGATGCCCTCGGTCTGTGCCGAGCCCACCATGTAGTGGAACTGACCTGGTCATCAGTCCAGCGTGGAGCAGGATCCTCACAGCATCAGCGGAGATGCCCTCGGTCTGTGCCGAGCCCACCATGTAGTGGAACTGACCTGGTCATCAAGCCAGCGTGGAGCAGGATCCTCACAGCATCAGCGGAGATGCCCTCGGTCTGTGCCGAGCCCACCATGTAGTGGAACTGACCTGGTCATCAAGCCAGCGTGGAGCAGGATCCTCACAGCATCAGCGGAGATGCCCTCGGTCTGTGCCGAGCCCACCATGTAGTGGAACTGACCTGGTCATCAAGCCAGCGTGGAGCAGGATCCTCACAGCATCAGCGGAGATGCCCTCGGTCTGTGCCGAGCCCACCATGTAGTGGAACTGACCTGGTCATCAAGCCAGCGTGGAGCAGGATCCTCACAGCATCAGCGGAGATGCCCTCGGTCTGTGCCGAGCCCACCATGTAGTGGAACTGACCTGGTCATCAAGCCAGCGTGGAGCAGGATCCTCACAGCATCAGCGGAGATGCCCTCGGTCTGTGCCGAGCCCACCATGTAGTGGAACTGACCTGGTCATCAAGCCAGCGTGGAGCAGGATCCTCACAGCATCAGCGGAGATGCCCTCGGTCTGTGCCGAGCCCACCATGTAGTGGAACTGACCTGGTCATCAAGCCAGCGTGGAGCAGGATCCTCACAGCATCAGCGGAGATGCCCTCGGTCTGGGCCGAGCCCACCATGTAGTGGAGCAGGACTTAACCTATGATTTAAACCTGAGATTCAAGCCAACTGACCTGGTCATCAAGCCAGCGTGGAGCAGGATCCTCACAGCATCAGCGGAGATGCCCTCGGTCTGTGCCGAGCCCACCATGTAGTGGAACTGACCTGGTCATCAAGCCAGCGTGGAGCAGGATCCTCACAGCATCAGCGGAGATGCCCTCGGTCTGTGCCGAGCCCACCATGTAGTGGAACTGACCTGGTCATCAAGCCAGCGTGGAGCAGGATCCTCACAGCATCAGCGGAGATGCCCTCGGTCTGTGCCGAGCCCACCATGTAGTGGAACTGACCTGGTCATCAAGCCAGCGTGGAGCAGGATCCTCACAGCATCAGCGGAGATGCCCTCGGTCTGTGCCGAGCCCACCATGTAGTGGAACTGACCTGGTCATCAAGCCAGCGTGGAGCAGGATCCTCACAGCATCAGCGGAGATGCCCTCGGTCTGTGCCGAGCCCACCATGTAGTGGAACTGACCTGGTCATCAAGCCAGCGTGGAGCAGGATCCTCACAGCATCAGCGGAGATGCCCTCGGTCTGTGCCGAGCCCACCATGTAGTGGAACTGACCTGGTCATCAAGCCAGCGTGGAGCAGGATCCTCACAGCATCAGCGGAGATGCCCTCGGTCTGTGCCGAGCCCACCATGTAGTGGAACTGACCTGGTCATCAAGCCAGCGTGGAGCAGGATCCTCACAGCATCAGCGGAGATGCCCTCGGTCTGTGCCGAGCCCACCATGTAGTGGAACTGACCTGGTCATCAAGCCAGCGTGGAGCAGGATCCTCACAGCATCAGCGGAGATGCCCTCGGTCTGTGCCGAGCCCACCATGTAGTGGAACTGACCTGGTCATCAAGCCAGCGTGGAGCAGGATCCTCACAGCATCAGCGGAGATGCCCTCGGTCTGTGCCGAGCCCACCATGTAGTGGAACTGACCTGGTCATCAAGCCAGCGTGGAGCAGGATCCTCACAGCATCAGCGGAGATGCCCTCGGTCTGTGCCGAGCCCACCATGTAGTGCAGGACGCACTCCCAGCGCTCGGAGGCGTACGCGTCCAGGAAGGCCACGTCGCGAGCCTTCCCGTCGGGCTCCAGGGACATGGACATGCTCCATGGTCGTCCTCTGGTGATGAAAACATTCAACTTCACGGAATGTGTACTTTGAGCTGAATTTAACGTGGGATCACTTTCTATCCATCCCGCTTCGAGTTTTGGTGCGAATAGAAAGTAAGTCCGCGTTAAATTAATGGCTGCAGCTCTGGTAGGCAAATAGTAGTTCGTTTTTTAGCATTAGAAATAAGTTTAACGATTTTTTACATAATATTTTACATATACGGGAGATTATTAGTTAGTTTTATTTAATGAATTTTGATATCTTATTAAAAATATATTTCTTTTATTTATATGCTCTTACTTTAATTTAAGTAACATTTTAGAAATAGGTTTTTAAGCCTTTCAATATGGGTGTTAAACACAAATTAGAGAAGTTTGAAAAAATGTCTAAAATCAAAAAATCAAAAAAAAAAAAAAAAAAAAAAAGGACCCCATACAGAAAGGGTTAATAATCACTACATAGTATAACGTAAAGTCACTTTTTCTGTCCCGAAGTCCCTTTGTACGCTTAAATCTTTAAAACTACGCAACGGATTTTGATGAGATTTTTTTGAATAGGTAGAGTAATTCAAGAGGAAGGTTTTTATGCAGGTAATTAGGTATAGTACCCGTGCGCAGCCGGGGACGGGTCGCTAGTCTAAATTAAAAGACTCGTAAAAATTGTTTGCCTTATTTCTATTGCAAAAAACCAGAATTGGGTGAATATCTGAGCGTTTCAACCGCCTAATTTTGGTGGCGTAATTTTTGCCGAAGTTTATTTTCGTTACAATTTGGTACTTTGCCGTTTGAAGGAGGCACGGTACCTTATACAAATGACGAAGTATAAAATTGAAACGTTTAGAAACTTCGGCAAAAATGATGCCACCAAAATTGGGCGGTTGAAACGCTCAGATATTCACCCAATTACATTTTTATTATTGAAAAAAAAAAGATAGTAGAGACATATCTAATAAGGTCTTACCCGCCCAGGAGAGCCACTTTAAGGTTCTTCTTGAAGGATTGTGCCAGCATCCAGCCCGGCAGGCCTCCAGGGATAGGCGCGTCTTGCCACACTGACAGCTGGGATAGCGCTTCTGCTGCCTTACTCTGCTCTCTGAATGTCACAAAACAGAGGTAACACGTCAAAGATTGATATGTTTACTTTACTAATTAATTTATACTTATGATGAGAGATAAATAATCCAAATGGACTATTTTATTTAGACTTGCCCCCACAGTATTTTTATTTTAACATTTTTGTATAATTCCTACTCAGAATGCTGGGCTTTCTACTCTAGTAGATAAAAAAGAGTCTCCAGATTTGTTAATGAAACGAAAGAAGTGGACTGTAAATAAATTCGAAATTAACCGTTACGACGAAAGTATTTTGAATGAGAATACGTTAGGGTGGGTGAGCAAGAACGTTGTTGCTAATTCAAAATTACGGGAAACTAAAGCGAAGTGAATAAGGTTACCTTCTGTTCCGGATGCTGGAGATTGGATCCCAGGCTTTGCTGTTCTGCTGTCGGTTCAGATCGGGCTCCTCCGGCCAGCTAAAGTCACCTAAATCGTTACCTTCAGCATCCAACTTAGCCTAGCGTCCGCCTTACAGACACGGTCTTGAGGGTTCCTTAGCACTTGCTGCTTCCACTATTATAAATATGTTGACTGAGCTACGGTACGTGTCAATGGTGTTTAAATTTTAATACGAAAAAGTTACGAAAGCGAGAACTGTGTTGACTTAACGACGGTTTTAAATCACACTGACGTTTTCGCCAATCCAGTTAGGGAGGGGGGAAACGTCAAACTTTTAAATTCTATATTGGCAGTACTGCCACAATAAACCGAAAGGTTGCAAACTTGAACATTATCCGCCTACCAAAATACGACAGTGTTTTAACCCAGAGAATACTGGAAAAATACGAACGAGAAAATGAAACTAACTAACCCAAAGGAAGGACGACACGACACATTTATAATAAAGGTTAGACGCTAATACCGTTGCCGTGCGAGTCTCGAGCGAGGCGACCGCCTACCATCAGATGACCTGACGCGAGAGCAAGAGAGGGAACGAGTGTCACAACGAGAGCGGAAGTTAGCTTGACTACAGGAACGAGAGTAATTTCGGAGGCCAGAGCACCGACAGAAGGGCGATAAAGACGATATAGTGATAGGCGAACCGACGACAAGAGTAATAGCGACAGCGATAGTAATGGTGAGCCCGAGAATTAGAATGGGAGTGACAACGAGAATGGATGTGAAAGCAAGAGCAGATAGGCAAGCGATAATGGAGAATAAAGTTATAGCTGAGAGGGATTGAGGCTGACGAGAAGATCGAGCACGAAAAACGAAAGGCGAGGCGAATCGGGGGCGAGAGTCGGAGCGAGAGCGAGAATCGGAGTGAGAGCGAGAGTCGGAGCGAGAGCGAGAATCGGAGTGAGAGCGAGAGTCGGAGCGAGAGCGAGAATCGGAGTGAGAGCGAGAGTCGGAGCGAGAGCGAGAATCGGAGTGAGAGCGAGAGTCGGAGCGAGAGCGAGAATCGGAGTGAGAGCGAGAGTCAAAGCGAGAGCGAGAATCTAAGCGAGGGCGAGAATTTAAGTGAGAGCGAGAATCTAAGTGAGAGCGAGGGTCAGGTCGAGAGCGAGAATCTAAGCGAGTGCGAGAATCTAAGTGAGATCGAGAATCGGAGCGAGAGCGAGAATCAGAGGAAGAGCGAGAGCCAGAGAGAGAGCGAAACTCAGAGCGAGAACAAGAGTCAGTTCGAGAGTAAGGAGCGACTTCAGTGGTGGCAGCACCACCCATCAAGAGCCATCCGAAAGCACTGTTAAGGGCAGTTGCCTCACCGCAGTCACCATTGATCAGGCCTGGACGCAACGACGAAGCGAAAATGTTGACGCTCAACAGCATGTCAACAGGTCCTGGGGTGTGAAAACCGGGATCAGCAAGTTGCAGGTCCTTAGTGCGGTGCCGTGACGGAATGTCGATGTGTTCAGTCGGCAGATCTGGACATATTCTAGGCAACAGATAGGCTTCAATTGAGAATGCGGCTTTGACCTCACCAACACTTGGTCGCACAACTAATGAAACTAAGCCCTGTGGCTGGGCTGATGCCTGACCTATACCATCAACCGCGTACCTCCCATGTATGACATTGATACCTAGTTTCTCAGCACAACTCTCGGTTATAAAGTTACACCCACTAGCACAATCCAATACTGCCCGTACAGGTACAAGACCACCATGCTTATCTCTAACCAGTACCTTAGCAGTAGCAAACAGAGTAGGGAACACACGGGTATTTGCTAACATGGATAGCTGGGTCTGAGAGTCCACAGGTGTCTCTTTATCCACAGACAAGGATACACGCGAATTAGGTCGGTTGAAATGCAATAGTGTGTTGTGTGAAAATCTGCAATGCTCACACCGCTCCTCCGACTTACAAGCCTTCACTGGATGTGAATCTGCCAAACACAAAATACACAACCTCTTTTGCTTAACTAAATTGAAACGGGTGTCTGGGTCATATCCCAAAAATGTTGGACATGATTCCAGCTTATGTCCTTCCCTGCACAAAACACAACATGGAGCAGACACAAACAAAGCTGTCTTTGCCCTACTAATAGGCCTATTGATATTAGATTGAGCGGAACTGGCAATAGACCCTGTAAATCCTGCAGTATCTAAAGCTCTATATCTCTTTTCTATAAAATCCTGCAATTCACTAAACACAGGGATGTCATCCGAGTTATGCTCTAGCTCAAATTGCTCTTTAGAGCTTTTATCAAGCTTCGACCACAGTAATTGCACAAGCATGAAATTAACATCAGGTAACTTAAAGCCTTTCAATATCGACAAGTTTTCATTAAAAACCCTATGAACCCGCTGCAGGTCACTAGGCCGACATCCCTTCACCGCTTCACATTGAACTAACTTTTCATAGTAGGTTGTTGCTATAAGTCTAGGTTTATTATATTGCCTATATAATGTGTCATATGCCAAGTTATAGTTGTCATCATTGACAGGGTAATTTTTTATCAGATCATACGCCTCATTTTGCACACTCGATAATAAATAGTGCAACTTCTCAACTGGCGCAATATCTGTGCGTTTATGCACTAAAGAATTAAAAAGTTCGATAAATGATATCCAATTCTCAACCCTAGCATCGAAAGGCTTAATCTGTAACTTCGGCAATTTTGGCATAATAAGTTGTTTCGTTTTCGTAGTTGCGTCTTTTAAATCCCTCATTAAGCGCGCTCTTACTAACCTAAGTTTTGTGTCGAACGTCGCCGTGTAACTACAGATTTCCCGATGTTCACTCCTCGGCATGGTACTCAAAAGCTTTATTTGAGCATCATGAAAGTTTTGAGCTATAGAAGTTAGCTCAGATTCATCACACAAAGCTAACTCCACATCCGACAACATTTCTAAATACTCTATGCGCATTACCGCGTAGTCTCGTGCAATCAACACTGGGTTAACACCAGCATCTGCCTCCATTGACTTATCACCGGGTCCCATATTAACTCAATAATAAACAAAACACAAACAAACAACAACTAAGTATACAAAACTTAGCTTCGAACCAGTTGATGACAGACTGTCTAATTTGACAGTGACACTGACACAAACGAAAGTGTTGGCAGCAATAAACAGCAACGTGAATGATTGAATGAACTAAATTTAAACACCACTACACGATCAACTTTCTTGCTTACCCACAAGTATTCTTACAATTCCTACCCTAATTTTTTTTCTCAATGTTATGACAGGAAAATAAACGGATTCCAATAAGTGACTAAGCGAAAAGAAAACGATAAAACCAGAGGTCACTTATCAAAATATCCGGTTCGGAGAACCAAAAATGTTAATGAAACGAAAGAAGTGGACTGTAAATAAATTCGAAATTAACCGTTACGACGAAAGTATTTTGAATGAGAATACGTTAGGGTGGGTGAGCAAGAACGTTGTTGCTAATTCAAAATTACGGGAAACTAAAGCGAAGTGAATAAGGTTACCTTCTGTTCCGGATGCTGGAGATTGGATCCCAGGCTTTGCTGTTCTGCTGTCGGTTCAGATCGGGCTCCTCCGGCCAGCTAAAGTCACCTAAATCGTTACCTTCAGCATCCAACTTAGCCTAGCGTCCGCCTTACAGACACGGTCTTGAGGGTTCCTTAGCACTTGCTGCTTCCACTATTATAAATATGTTGACTGAGCTACGGTACGTGTCAATGGTGTTTAAATTTTAATACGAAAAAGTTACGAAAGCGAGAACTGTGTTGACTTAACGACGGTTTTAAATCACACTGACGTTTTCGCCAATCCAGTTAGGGAGGGGGGAAACGTCAAACTTTTAAATTCTATATTGGCAGTACTGCCACAATAAACCGAAAGGTGTTTTTTTTCGCGTGTGAACCCCGGAAAGTGCACATTGTCGGAAAGCGTTCTTCCCGTATAAAAATATAATTACGTGGTAGTTAGTGTTGTGTTGGTGCTGTATTTGTCGCTATTGTGTGTGCAACCCATATCTAACATCAGGTAAGCAGAATTACGAGGGGAAGGTGGCAAATACTTCTATGTGAAGTACTTGCCACCTTAACCGTGACGACATGGCGTCGTCTAACCCTTTTGACCCCGGGAGACCCCCGGACGACCCTTTAGTTTTTACGAATCCGCCGTCCCCTGCCGTTCACATGGAGATAGTATCAACTCCTCTCAAAAGAGACCGCAATGATTCAAAATCGGATGATGAAGCTCCCTGTCCTAAACAGTTAGTTATACCGAACGAGGACTCGAACGACAACAACGCAGACACCTACGTTCAGGAATCGCAGTTCCCTCTCTCTCAATTTCAAAGCACTCCAGAGCAGGAAACCGCGGGAGGTTCGCCCGGACCATCTCAAAATCCCCTGTCCCCTATGGACGATATGCATAACCCCCCCACGACTTCTACCAGTTCTGTGAAATCCCCTTCTGTCCCCCACAGAAACAAATACCTGATGTCAGACATAGGTCCATATGTAGTTCATGTAACTAAGGATTCCTCAGAAACCTATCTTAATCAAGTAAAGTTCGGCCAACTACTTTATCTTAGCGGTGTGAAGGGTATCAAAGAAGGTGGCGTTAAGAAAGCTGGACGTAACAAGATGTCTGTTGAATTTCTCACTGTTGACAGTGCCAATTCCTTTTTAAATGCACAATTAGCTGAGGGTTATAAAGCGTTTATCCCAACTTTCCATATCACACGCACAGGAGTTGTTAAATTCATTCCTAAGGACTTCACAAATGAGGAGCTCCCACCCCTTCTAGTTTCACCTCAAGGTTTCGGCAAAGCCGTAAAGGCTCGCCGCATCAATTACAAAACTAAGGACCCTAATGATGGTGCAATCCAATGGATGCCTTCTGAAAAAGTAGTGGTTACCTTCGATGGTCAGGCCCTCCCTACAAGAGTATTTCTATTTCATTGTTCACTGGAGGTGGAACCGTATAACCTCCCCACGATTCAGTGTTTCAAATGTCTTCGCTTTGGCCACGTCAAGGCCCACTGCCGCTCTCGTCCTCGATGTGCCAAATGTGCCCAGCCACATGAGGCAACTGAATGTAATGTTGAAGAAGGAAATGTTTCGTGCCTCCACTGCCTAGGTCGACACTTGGCAACTGACAAAAATTGTATAGAGTTTAACAGGCAAAAAAACATAAAAATCATGATGGTAGAGGAAGGTATATCCTACTCTGAAGCTGAGAAAAGGCTCCCTAAATCTAAACCACTTTATAGTACTGCTGTCCAGGCCCCCTCTACCACCCAGGTTCCTATCTCCTATAAAAAAACGACAGTTTCTCTGAGGAAGCCTCACGCTCCTCTGTCCCCCAGTTATGACCGTAGGGCACATAATGATATTATTTCCGGTTTTAACATGCCCCTTCCGGGCAATGGAGTTTGTCTGTCTGACGAAAACCAAAATCCAGGCCCCCAACCTCAAGAGCCACCTCCATCGAGGCCCCTCAGCACTGAAACAAATATTGTGCATATAATCTCTTCATTTGTATCTCTAGCTGTAGACTTTTTGTTGAAAAATAATCTATTACCGTCCAACGTTGCTGATTACTTGAAAGTTCTCTCCTCTCTTCTACCTAAAGGGTAACATGGCCATTACAATTCTACAATGGAATATCAGAAGTGTTAACAAGAATAAATCGGATTTACTTTATCTATGCAATCATTATAAGCCTTCTGTCATTGCTCTTTCTGAAACCTGGCTAAAGCCATCCACTCCATTTCGCTTACAGGGTTATACCTGCCTCAGACAGGACTGTCCTAAAGGATCTGCAGGGTGCTCCCTTCTTGTTAAAAATGGTCTAGATTTCCAACAAATTTGCCTCCCAAATAATCCTCAGATGTTTGTGACGTCCGCTCGGGTCGGAAATGTCTCCGTCCTCTCAGTGTATATCCCCCACCCGTCCCCTAGGTTAATTTCGTCTTTCTGGTCTCTGCTTTCTAATATTCCTCCCCCTATTCTTGTTTTAGGTGACTTCAACTCCCATAGCCCCCTGTGGGGTTCCCTCTCCACTGACCCCTCGGGTCGTAAAATAGTCGAACTTCTAGACCAAAACAATCTCTGCGTCTTAAACGACGGTCGCTCAACTCGCCGAGTCTCACCGACCCAGAAACCGTAGCCGGTGGACCTGTCCTTTTGCTCTCCAGCCTTAGCTCCTGTATCGATTTGGGATGTCTCCCAATTGGCCTATGGAAGTGATCATCTTCCTATCACCATCTCTCTCTCTACCGATTGCCCCCTGCCATCTCTTAGCTCTCCTCTTCAAAAATTTAACCTTTTAAAAGCTGACTGGTCGCTGTTTTCTTCCTCAATAAGTAATAAAATTGTCAATCTCCCTGTCGTATCGTCTTCAAATTGTCTCGAGGTCTATTCCCTTTTCCAAAATTATGTTCTGGCTTCAGCTGAGGAATCTATCCCTTTGAAAAAATGTGGAGCTAAAAACCGACTGCCCTCCCTCCCTTGGTGGGACTCGGATTGCACCTCTGTAGTCAAAGAACGCAAAATTGCGGAAAAAAAATATTGCAGTAATATGACTAATGAAAATTTTATTTTATATAAACAAATACAAGCTAAATGCAAGAAAGTACTTATAAAAAAAAAAAGAAATGGATGGAATAACTTTTGTGAGTCTGTATCTCCCTCCACTCATCCCACCTTGGTCTGGAACAAAATTAGGGCTTTCCGTCGTGCGGGCTCCTCTGCCTCAGCCGCGCCTATTTCATCATTTTCTAATAACCCTCTTTGGCTTGACGACTTTCTTGACAAACTGGCTCCCCCTTATGCACCAACTCTTTCTGAAATTCCTTCTCCTGACCCTTCTTTCCCCCATACCCCAGATAAATTCCTTTCAAATCCCTTCTTTTTGTCTGAACTTCAATGTGTACTAGAATGTCTAGTTGATTCCTCACCAGGCCCTGATGGTGCCGTATACTCTTTTATTTCCAAAGCCGGTCCTGAGGCAGTTTCTTGTTTCTTATCCCTAATTAATTGCTTTTTCGACAATGGCATTGTGCCAAACTCCTGGAAGGAACAGTACGTAATCCCCATTCTGAAACCAGGCAAAAATGCAGATCTTGCGTCTTCATATCGCCCCATTGCTCTCTCATCTACTTTATGTAAAATAACTGAGCACCTTCTGAAAAATCGACTAGATTGGTATTGTGATAAAAATAACTTACTATCTCGATTTCAATTTGGCTTCCGAAAGGGTAAAGGTGTTTCCGATAGCCACGCTATTCTGTCAACAGACTTAAGACTTGCTTTCTCCAGAGAGGAATGTGTTGCAGCTGTATTCTTAGATATTTCCTCTGCTTATGACAATGTAATACTCTCGGTCCTTAAAAATAAGTTGTTGCAAATAGGAATTCCTTCAAAGGTGGCTTGCTTTGTTACCAACCTCCTCTTGGAAAGGACAATTATGCTGAGATGGCAGGGTAATATCATAGGTAAGAGATGTCTATGGAAGGGTCTACCCCAGGGTTCGGTTCTCAGTCCTCTCCTATATAACTTATATACAATGGATCTAGACAAATCGGTTAACTTACACACTAGGATTCTACAGTATGCCGATGATCTAGTTATTTATTGCAATGATAAATCCCCACAAACGGCCACAAACAAAATTAACAAAGCCCTTGCTTCTCTTCAAACTTGGCTTACATCTCATGGTCTTTCTCTCTCTCCTGTTAAAAGTTCGGCAATTGTCTTCTCCAGAAGCAAGCGTCCAGCTCAAAGTCTATTCCTATATGATGGTGAATCAATCCCTCTAGTAGACTCGGTGAAGTTCTTAGGAGTCATTTTTGACCGCCAGCTTAAAGGAGTTCAGCATCTAAATTATGTAGCAAAAAAATGTGAAAAAAACATTAATTTACTCAGAGCCCTCTCAGGGGTTTGGTGGGGTGCTCATCCTTACTCCCAAAAACTATTATACAACGCCCTTATTAGATCCCATCTAGATTTCGGCACCTTCATATTCGAACCTTGCAGAAAAGATGCCCTAAAAATTCTTGACAAAATACAATTAAAGGCCCTTAGAATTGTATTAGGGTGCATGAAAAACTCCCCAACAAAGGCTATCCAGTTGGAATGTGTGGACCCCCCTCTTGATCTCAGACGGAGACTCCTAGCAGATCGATTCTTATCTCGCATAATTTCTTTAAAAACGCACCCTCTCATCCCCAAATTGAAATTGTTGCAAAATTTATGTAACTCTAAACCTTATTGGCGCAAAAAGTCTAGACCTAACCTAGTTCTCAGCCTAGAGAAAATTTCAGCTCTAAGAGCCCCTATCCAAAGATATTCCTCTCTCCCCTTATATTTGATCCCATTCGAAGCACTTATTCACTCCCCTGTTATTATCTCAGATTGCGGCATAGACAAAACCTCGCGTCATGCAAATTTGGATTTCCTTCAATTTACATCAGAAAAATTCCCAAATTACATTTTATTCTATACGGATGCCTCTAAACTATCTGATCAGGGATGTGTCGGCTGTGCGGTGGTTTGTCCCTTCCTAAATCTTACATTCAAATATAAACTCCCCCCTGAATGTTCAGTGTATACAGGGGAATGCTTGGCCATATGGATGGCAATCAACTATATTCTTTCCCAAAATTTACCCAAAAGTGTTATTTTCTCAGATTGCCTAAGTGCCATTCAGGCTATTTCCTCCCGTCCTTTTTTGAATTGTACCCGTAGTTTTTTGATTGCCCAAATTAAAAATTCTATTTTCTCATGCCATTCAGCTAACTTAGACATATCACTAGGGTGGATCCCGAGCCACTGTGGCATCGTTGGTAACGAACTAGCGGACCTGGCTGCAAAAGACGCTGTCCTGCGCGGAGATGATACCCATTTTAAAATTTTCCCCCCAGATTTGAC
This sequence comes from Thaumatotibia leucotreta, assembly GCA_025490895.1. NCBI lineage: Eukaryota > Metazoa > Arthropoda > Insecta > Lepidoptera > Tortricidae > Thaumatotibia > Thaumatotibia leucotreta. The sequence continues at coordinate 53,186 of JALPQI010005406.1, forward strand.
TTGTATCCCGACCAAAACTCTGTTTAGACAATGGTCCTCACGATGGAAATCCTCCAAAAAATGCTCGTACTCTTACATACAACCTTCGATCCCCTCTAGACCGTGGTTTTTCAAAAATCGGTCCCTCTCAAAAAGGCACACCAGCACCATTATTAGACTTCGCTTAGGCTTCTATTCTTCGCCAGAACTCTTACATCGCTTCAAATGCAGAGATTCCCCCATGTGCAATTGTGATATGGAAGTAGGTACATTAGATCATATTTTATTTAACTGTCCACTCAATTCTCCTTGTTTTAATTTGTATTCTGTCTTAACAAAACTAAAATTCCCGCTTCCTATTAAATCTTCTACCCTACTTTGTTCAATCGAAAATAAAAAAATATTTCGGATTTTAGCTAGGTTTCTGAGGAAAAATAATATTGTGCTATAGTACTCTTATAGTGTAACGGATTATTTCACCTGTGCTGTCTGCATTTGAACTAAACACTAACCTTTGTTTTACTTAGTTATAACAAATCGTGTAGTGCTTCCAAGTTCTGTGTGGGCGTAGGTATATGTTTGTGTCGTCCTTCTATGTTCACAGGAGCAGTCTCACTCACTGGACATTGGCAAAATTGCGCCAACTAGTTTGGCCAGACTGCCATTTAATTAAAAGAAGAAGAAGAAACCGAAAGGTTGCAAACTTGAACAAGATTTAATGTGAAAATAAGTAATACGAGGGCCGCTCTGAAAGTTTTGAGTATGACACACTTAGAGATCACTCAGTGTATAGAAACAATTATTTTCTGAAAATATAACACTTTATTAATTTGTTGAGATATAATTTATTCAGTTAACAGCTGTATTTTAGGATTTCATGCCATTTGAAAATTGTGTGTCATGAGATTTCACGATTTTCTCCCATTTTTTTTATTCTGTAACGTTTTTATACTACTTTTATTATGGCCTTAGTCAACAGTGACGCAGAAATGGGCTTAAGATTATTATTTGGTAACAAAGCCCAGTTCTTGTAGGACTTTTTGTAGTAGTTTTTACGAATTTTATTACTTTTGATTTTTTCTTATGGATGATTATAGAGATCAACCTCTTTTAACAGCCATCCCCTAATTTCAAATCGCAGTAATGTGGTAATCATCATACCTGGGATAACTAAGGCATTTATACGAAAGTGATGTAGCAAAATATTTTATCGACTAAAAATATATCAATGTTACTGTGAATGACAACATCAAAATGTTATTCTGCATAAATAAATATTAGGTACTTACTCTTCAATTAAAATAAAAAATAACTTTAAAGGGGTAGTTACGCGTTTATTTTAAAATGGTTTTCAAAATATACAGTTAATATTAAAATATCAATATTTTAATTGTCATTTTGATTAAAATGACATCTGCATACTAGTTTTTACTATCTGAAGAGGCACGATATCAGATAATTATGACATTGAACCTCTGTACTGTAATCGAGGATGTTCAATAAGCACATCTTTTATTATAATGATATCGACATCTTTTTAATCGATATCAAATCCCTATAACTTGCCCCCAGTTATCCCAGGTATGGTAATCATAGAAAATTCACACAAAAATTTATGTCACGAAATTTGGACATTCTTAGGTATCCATATGACTCACTAGAAAAAAATCCGAAATAAACATTTTTTCTTAAAAATCTATTTTCTTAATGGACCTCCTTCTATACTAAATTTCCTAAAACTGAAAATTTGCATACAAAATGTCACCTGGGAAAAATGGGTTGTGAGCTTTGAATGTTCGTTCAATTGCATTAAAAATTTGTACACATTATCAAAAAAAGTTAAGAAAGGCGATAATTAAATCAAAAGAAGCATAATTAATATATCTTGATTCTCAACACTTTCAGAGCGGCCCTCGTGGCACCACATGCAGAGCTTGCAATGGGGGAAGGAGATAAACAAACAATCTCCTGAAGTGCAAACAGGTAGTATACAGGGTATAACACCTAGGACCTCTATTTCCTTTATGAAGCACCAAGCAACCACAAGGTTCTGCTGCCTTCAGGGCTAGGGGAGTCCTAATATGTGTGCACAATGGATGTTGATTTATACAAAAAATTCAAGGATAAGTGCTAACAACTAACTCTAACAAGTCTCAATTCAATTCATAGTAGTCTCCACAAAATCAAGTTAACCCATTGAGTGTCAACCAGAGTCCAACAAACGTATCAAATGAAATAATCGAGAAAACATTTTAGGGCTATATACACATAACGAGTTAAAAAACATGTTACAATTACTTGGCATGAGCTTGTGAGACCCACGAGGCCACCACTGCCTGCGGCACGGGCTGCTCCACGAACAGCAGCCGGATCACAAAGTGGCGCGCCAGCTCTGGGAGCTCTCTGCAAACAAATTAAACTTGTTGCACAACTTCAAGTTGAATACTACTGAAACTAGTTAAAACAAATTTGAGTAACGGACAAAGTTTTTTTTAATAAATAAGATATGCAAGTCATATTAGACAAGACTATATGTTTATAATTTACGGTTCGCGAAGATATATTTATTTGCCCAAAACAACAACATTAACATAACCTTAAAATGACGGTATTACAAAAAAACGACTTTATATTATATTTATAAATTATGAATACCTGTATACGGCTAAACATATTGTAGGATAGTTGTATAACGTCTCTAGAAACTGTGCTGATCGGCTTTTCAAATATTCGTGGAGATCTTTACACTGCAGTGTCGGTGGAGGGTTCAAGTTCAAAGAGCTCTTTGACTTGGAAGATTCTGACATTGTGGAACCGAAATTGTACCAAAAATCTTATGTTATTAATTATTATCACTAAGGCCTTTATAGTGCAATAAGAAATATTTATTCATAACTCAGGAACCGAGTAAGAATTTTGTTTGTATAAATAAATTTGAGTTTGAGAAATAAATGACATTGACAAGACGTGTACGTTCTGAATATCGCACCATATGAATCCAGGTTGCGCTAATATTGTTCATTATATATTTTTATTCAAAACCTATTGGTTTCAGAGTAATAAATAGATTACCAAATAATATTTTTATAGAGTGAACCGAGACTAAATTTATTAGAACTGGAAAAATAAAACACTTTTTAAAGGAATTGCAGTGTTGAAGTCGTTTATGAATAAAGTTTTAGAACGTTTCAGTTTTGACATTTAACATTTACTTTTTTTAAGCTTATTCGACACTTAATAAAAACCGCCGAAACATGTTTGGCAAGACGATAGAATAAGTTTGTCTATGGTGCAAAAGTTGTTGCACTTGCACACCACATTCATGTTGTACATACACTTATTGCAACTTTATTGACTACATTCTACAACATGTAGGCTTTCCATACTTGCATTACGACACAAGCGCAAAACACAATTTTCTTTTTGCATGTGTCTCGTTCTTTTTTAGTACAGCGGTCCTATCGCGAAAAACGAAATCGTAAATTTCGAGGATTTGTCTCTCTCACTCTAATGACACCTTCGTTTGAGTGACAGAGAAAAATCTTCGAAATTTACGAATTTCGATTTTCGCGGTAGTAGGCCAGATGGCCCTCCGAAGTTTTGGACTTGACGTAAAATGAGCCACTTCTCGCACTAGCGCTTACTAAAGGGCATGAATGTAGGATTAATATGGATTTGACAACGTTATAATAATAGCAAGAACGAAAGGGATGGTCTTATGAAACTTTTTACTAGTGGAAATGAAAAGGAACGATAATCGTCCGTCCTTATCACTGTGCCACTATTTTTTGTGTGTGTGTGCATTAGATGCTAAATGTAAGTGCCAGACAAATGCGTTGAATACGTCACTAAGTGCCTGTGTGGCACTTTCTTCTTAGTAGTAAGTGACTATGTCTATCCCTCTTAGTGGCACACTATATGCGGCCCCTCGCTAAAGGGACATGTACTAAAATAACTATTTTACAATTTTTCTGTGCATGTTGAATTTGAAAAACTGTTTACTGCTATGTAAATAAATTACCTAGGTTAGGTTAGTCTAGGTAGGTACTCTTTTATTGGCTAATAACGCGATACATTTAATGAAGTTTTATATTACATACATTGATATTAAAAATCATAGATTTATAAAAATAGGCCGCGCGGACCCTCTTCGAGATTGCATTGTGACCTAACTTCGAACCCAGAAATGAAAATATTTGGTATTCGTGGTTACAGTACGAGCCTACTTGTTAGTATGAAGATGAGGCACCGTTTTTTATAATTTTAACGAGATTTTTTTTAACACCGTTATACTTATCATAAATCTAGAGATAAATGTTTCAGACACAGGATACCTCACTGCAACATCTAATGCATCAGAAAGGGTTCGTCTAGGAGTAATATATTCAGTAAGTATTTAGTAGCTCCCTATCTGCAGGGATAATCTATCTTCAGATAATCCTTTTAACTTGGTCATGGTTTCATAACAGGTAGGCGGTTAGCCTATACACCTAATACTTACGTATTCTTATTATGTACCTACTTACGTATTTTAATCTACTTCATGACTTAAAAGGCAGAGAATATTCTTATATTACATGATTTTATTTAACTAAATTATACCTACATTTCAATTACCTACAACTACAAATTTATTACAACTGCTCCTTAGGGTCAACTATTGCAAGGTAGAATCAAAATTTAGGTGAGTAGGTCTCTAATAATGACGCCCCACTGTACTTTGATAACTATAAAATACTACGGTTGGTACGAATCATATCATATTAACAAGCAAAGCAAGAAAATTTATTACGAAATAATTGTTTATTTGCAAAACCCTTCTAAGTCAATCTTACCTACTTAGCTGTTTGCAATGCAACTCGTGGAAAATTCGTGAAATTCAATTTAACTACATTGAATGGTCACTTACATGGAAGTTTATTAGTTATTAGCTACTTAATTAGGTGCTTTTGCCTTGCGATTATGAATTACAAACTGTATACTTTTAGGTAAAGATTGTGTGCATTCATTAAAATTTCCCAAGTTTCACAGTAGCTGTACCGTAATAGATAGGTAATCTAATTAAAGTTTCAACCTTCCGAGTTGGTTTCGTAATATGGCGCAAAGTGTTGAGCCCAGTACAACCCGAACACTCGTAACCCACTTACCCGTTGGTCAAGTATCAGCAACCTAGGTAACTGTTTCATAATAATTCATAAAGATAGAATCGGAGTACGTAATTCATATATCACTGCCAATAGGCCGTTTTGAAAGCTGTAAAGTCGCTTATTACTCGAGATACAGAACGAAGCTAGCTGAATGTCTGAGATAAAGAAGCTAAATACTTGTTCATAATCCCATACGAAAGAAAAAAAAAGGTTCACCCACACAAACGACCATATGACGCATACTTGTGTATTTCCCCGTGTCGGCACGCGGCGCGCACACACGCGCACTCGAGTTCACCGCCATTCATTCTCGTCGGCAGATGGCGGATGCAGTAGACGCCCTCCGCTCCGACCGTCAGTCGCGCATAGACAACCGACCGGGCACAGTGTTTTCGCTCAGCACCATTTTGTGTGTATCGTTTCGAACGGGACATTGTGTGTATGTGCTCCGTGAATAATCGAATAGCACGAACTGCCAAAGTGTCGACTCGACTACAGTGTTTCTTTCGCGATATGCCCCCGCGGGGTTCGACGAGATATCTCGGGCGCCCGTAGAAACCGCGCCTCCGTCATGAGCGAGTGATCGTCGAGCGAGCGACGTAAAAAAAGTTAACACAGGAAACATGTCTCGGCGGACCGCCGACGCGGATGCGAGCGAAGGGTTCGAAATTCGAAAGCGGTCATGTCATCGCCTCGCGGATTTCGTATAAGTCACCGTCCAATGTCAAAATCGTGCACGTACCGCGAGCGCCGACACGGGAGCCGCGTACCCTCCGGAGCGTGCGGAAAATGCAATCGTTGATAGTTTGGTGGGCGGCGGTGTCGGCGGCCTGGGCGCTGGCGGGCGCGTGCTCGAGCTCCATCTCCAAGCGGCCGGCGCGGCCCGCGCGTCCCGCCGCGCCCGCGGTCCGGCCGCCGCCGCAGCCGCGCCTCAACGTCACCTTCCCCACCTTCAAGTGCGAGCCCGACTACTCCGAGTACTACTGCCTCAACGGCGGCGTGTGCTTCACCGTCGTCATCTCCGACAGCCCCATCTACAACTGCGAGTGTCGCGGCGGCTTCGTGGGGCAGCGCTGCGAGTTCAAGGACCTGGACGACTCGTACGTGCTGACGAGCCGGCAGCTGATGATGGAGACGGCGTCGATCGCGGGCGGCGCCACGGTGGCGGTGTTCCTGGCCATTCTAGTCTGCTTCGGCGCGTGGGTGCGGCTGCGGAGACGCGCGCCGCCGGCCAAGGCGCCCGAGGCGGGGCTGCCGGCGCCGGCGCGCGTGCAGCTGGTGGCGCTGGCGCCCGCCGGCCGGGCCGTGCTGGCCCCCGCCGGCCGGGCCGTGCTGGCCCCGCCGCCGCCGCCCGCCGGACGGGTGCCGCCCGTGTCGCTGCCGCCCGACCGCCGCTGAGGCGAGGGCGTCGGACGCTTGTATAGTTACGTGTTAAGTTATGTGGATCGAACGAGAATATAAGAAAATTTATGTGATAATTATTTTACGAAGCTTATAATTTATTCGGAAGGAATCTCTTTTGTATATACCGGATCCGTCGATCGTCGCGTCGATAAATTCAGTGTTCCCGAGTGTTCTCAGTGGATGGTACCCGTGTCTCGTGTGGGGAGCCCCGGGCGGCCTGCCGGTCCCCGGAAGCTCGCGGACCCATGTTATTGTATTTATTAGTCCTCCGTTGTATCTGAATAGATTGTGATGAAGTGGAAGCGTGAGGGGCCCCCGGGGCGGCCCCACGTTCCATCTCGAGGACAGTGTATGTTACTGGTGTCAGTATTATTTTGTAATGAGTGTTAAGCCGGCAGCTTTACTTTATTTTATAATTTATACCTGTTATCCCGCTGGGATAGTGCTGTATTATATTCGTTTAAAGGCTGAGACGTGGCCGGGAAGGAAGGCTTCTTGTAAATATAGCCCGCATAGGTATTTATTAGATATTTATGATCGTTTATTTATTGACCGCTTTATTTAGTTATCTCCGAGGTGAGCCTGTAAGCCTAACTCGACATAACGGTTGCATTTTCATTTCACCTGCTACGCATGGCCTCGCAAATCACTTATTCCCAATTGTAATCTCATTATGAATCTCCTGTCTTGGTATTTTGTAAAAAATAAAATAACATTGGATGGTGTATAAAATGGTCACTGTGCAGTCTAACCAGTCATATTGTTAAGTTTCTGTAATGTGGTAGTCGTAGCTGTCAATAACAAATAATATCTAGGTGTAAAAATACATGTGGATGAAGGTATATGTTGATCAAGTTATAGTTGTTCTTCTATATTTATCTTCAATATCTAAATAAAAAAATTGGAAAACAAGAAATGCAACATCATACCTTCATTCATTTGTATTTTCTTAACTAAATATGAATAGAAGGCAATGTAAGAGAGTGGAAGTATTGTAAACAACCATAGCGAAGGCATGTAAGGAAGGTTGTCTGTTTATTTTTAACTCTTGTTTAACCCAGCTGTGTGAGGCTGTTTAGACTGCATGGGACTAAAAAAAATAGCAAATTAGTTAACGGGCTGTGTGGCGCGAGCGGGGCGCTGGCGGGGACCTGGGCCCCGGTGTGGAGACCTGGGACCCCGGCGTGGGGACCTGGGACCCCGGTGTGGGGACTTAGGCCCCGGCGCCCGGCTCGCGCCCCACGCGGCATTCATCATGAGATTGTTTATATATTATGAACATTCCAAAGTATTTGTAAAATATTACGTACATCGCTAATAATTCGAAGTATCTGTTAAGACGCTACATTGTTAATTATACAGTTTTCTATTGATCATTTGTTAAAAGAAAATTATACGAAACTAAATCCTTACGGCTGGCTTTTATTCATCTCTTAAAAATGCTTTGTACCTACAATCTACAATTATAACTACAGGCAATAATACTAGTTTGCATCTAGGATACAGGTAAAGCATTATTATTCATTGCCTTGGTATTTACTATTTATGTAGGTAAGTACTCTGCAGACTATGTATGTTGCATAGAACAGTTCTTAATACTACAATATGTATACATAATAATTTAATAATTATTACGTAAGCGCCTGTTTCACTATGCCCTAATTATAAAATATATCTATCTGTCAGATATATATACAATGTGCCCATGAGAAGAGGGAAAAACGTTAACAGTGGATTTCTGTTCAAATTTGAAGTTAAAAATGTCTTATGAAGTTTCCCAGATTCCGTCTATTTTAAGGGATTTTTTGGCCCTTACGCAATGATAAAGGCATTTTAGGAAACTATTTCGAAACTGTGTTGTCTTAGTCTTATCGAACTTAAAGGCATCAAATGGACTGAAAAATCTTTAATTATAATTATCTAGAATAATCTAAAAAAAACTTTAAGTTGCGTCTTTTGCGATAGTTTTTTTTTTTAATCTTTTTTACATAGTGAGGCATTCGAAATACCAAAAAAACAAAAATTTTATTTGCAGATTTGGTTAAACCTCACATAACATTTCTTGCTGCTTTTAGCCTCAGGAATATGTTGTTAAAAAAATCCCTTTCCTCACGGGCACATTGGGCACCTTGTATGTTAGCTGTTCATTTCTTTTATATGTCTTGGAAAAAGGATAGCGATAATTTTATCTGACAGATCTATCCGGGACTGTGAAACATGGTATTAAAAATAATCAAATTACTTAATACTAAGATCACTCACTCGACCGGCTACTTATGTACAGTCACCATTCAAAACTTTGTAGCAGTCATAGTACCCAAATAGTTCGGTACAGTCATCGTCAATAGTATCTTATACCACGGAGGCGGCATAAATATCTGACACTCTTTTATATGTCGCTGTACAGTTGTGTCAGATGTTTTTGCAGCCTCTATGGTATAAGATATTATTGACAGTGACAACACTTACCCCCTTATTCATAAACGTTTGCTAACTTTAACAAGCCGCTAATAATTGTTTGTCCCTCTTGCTCTTATGGACACATTGTTAAGACCGAAAGGGACAAACAATTATTAGCGGCTTGTTAAGTTAGCAGACGTTTATGAATAAGGGTATTATTAACCAATAAGAACCTAGAACCACGGCAGGCTTGTAGAACCTTGTCACCGTGACAAGTAGTAAAATATTTCCTACAACTTGATTTAGAGAGCAGCACTTTGAGATGGATCCCGAGTGGCGACTGTACACCATACTAAATATAATATAATATATGATGCGCCGAAGTTCGAGTGTTCAAAGGGAAAATTTTAAATACTGTGCAAGATATGCCCAACGACAGAAACTAAAAATACAGTAATTGGCCATTTGGCATCCAATACCTGCGAAACTCATCGTTTTCTTAAAATAAGATAGGAACTACAGATTTGCTAATATTTCTCACGTAAACCTTAATTTATTTTGTAGGCTCTTTTATCTTCTCACAAATTAAAAACCCTATTTTCATGTTATTCAACTAGGTACCTTTTTAGGATCGAACTCGAATGGCTAAAATCTACACGTATGTACGCTACAAATTTCAAATGTATAGAAAAGGAAATTGGGTCACGTACCATTTCGGACTTTGTCACTGTGACAACTAATACGAAAGTCGCTATGGATCTCCTATTATTGTCACTGCTACAAAATACCTACTACCTAAGAGACCATAGCTGCTGCATAAATAAATTACCTTGACTGTACCTATAGGTAGATACCATACGTCAGTAGAAAACAAGAAAAGGTAAACAAATATGGCTGACTTTCCATAATATTTGACGTCTTTGACACGTCGTGAAATACGTTCGCAGTTATATTTTTTTACATTCATACTAAAAATATCAATAATTTTAACTTAGTATGTGAACTCAAGATTTCAAGTTGGTATCAAATGAAATCAAGATTTTCTTGTAAAAGTGCATGCTTATGGAATAATGCAGGTTTTTAGGTTTGTGTACATCTTTAGGTGCATTCAGAGTTTCAGACCAAACGAGCATTCGCTATTCTATCCCCCATTCTACGAAATCAACGAATCACGTTTTGTGTAACGATCGAATTTCGTAGAGTAGGGGGTTGGAATAACGAATGCTCGTTTGGTCTGAATGCACCTTTTTGTACTGGCGATCATTACGTTCAGTTATCACTCAACATTAAACGTGTTTCGATAATTTTGACCACTTCGCCTGCGTAGATACTGCCCTTGACTAGGTCACTGCTACTTCGATTCGGCAAACAACCGAAAGAAACGCTACTAACAAAAATAAGCTAATTATTATATTCTTGACCTACATGCGAATAAAGAAGTACCTCGTGTGCTACAGTTTTTACTATTATAAGACGGTCACGCTCGCTTTAGGCCTAGTATATTGCCAATTTTTAGTATAGGCATATTCACCAGAGTTGATTTGAATGATAATGATAACACACACATCTACATAAAGTACTAATTGCAAAAAAATGTGAATTAATGATCCGCTGAAAAAACTTTTTGGTTCACAAGAATCACAAAACAAAGTCGTATTTCTCTGTCTGCCTCTATGTAAATATGCTTAAATATGTAGATTTGTAAAACTATAAGTAGTCAACGGGTCTTGATATGATACGATTTTATAAATAGGTAAGTAGATATAATAGGTATTTTCTTCGGTTACCGCGGTGATTGATTACTCATGAAATAAAACTATAAAACGGATAAACACGCGTATATTAACCAGGGACACCAGGGTAAAGTGTTAGAAACGTCGGGATGAATTAATATACGCGAGTTTATCCGTTTTTATAGTTTTATTCCATAAGTAAATACTCAAGAGAAGGGTTTTAGTATCAGCATTGTACCCGGGTCGTTATTATACATTCATAGACCCGGGCACTTTGAGCAATAGGTGGTAACCTAATAACCGAGGTAAGTAGGTAGCGTCTGCGCCCACGTCGCGCGGCGACTCATAATATTTTTCTCCTAATTGTGCAACATTTGTGGTCATTAAACTCTGATTCGATATACTTTGGCTGCAAAACTGTACCAACGACACGCGGAAATAGCTAGGCGGTCTTAGTGTTCATAATTATCTACATGTTATCGTAGTTTTTGACGCTTCGTCTGCTGACGCCGTTTAGCTATTGACTGCTTTACCCTAGGGCTTAAACTGTGTTGTGCATTAAGGTGCGGTTAAACTAAAAGAGCATTCGCTGTTCTAGCGCCCGTTCTAAAAAATCAACCAATCACGTTTTGTGTACCGATCGTATTTCGTAGAGTGGGAGGTTAGAACAGCGAATGCTCTTTTAGTTTAACCGCATCTTTACATCGCATTGTTTTGCACGCTGAAATAATTAGTATGGATACATTTATTGTAATTGTAAGTCAAACTTATTTAAAATAACATTAAAATTTAATGTTCTTGTAGGTTCATATGATCAGTTAAGAGGTTCGCCCTTATTAAATGTACACCGTCTAAATAAGGGTTTTTATGACTTTTGTCTATTGCAATTTTATTGACCGTTTAGTTTAGACACATACCTAAGCATGCATATTGCGTACGCGTGCAGAAAGTTGGGACGCGGTCTCATGCTAAACTGCCATTTGCAATAGACAAAATGCGTATCCACGCATCATGCTGATTGGCTACGCATGCTGGCAAAGACACACATAATAGTGCAATACTCAAGAGTTTGTACATTTGGATCGCGTCTACGATATTGATAAAAATTGGTAGGTTGGTGAATGATGCTGAGCTGAGCTAGATCCATCACTTTTCCCAAAATGTCAGATGCCTAATGCCTATACATTTTTGGTAACAATTAAGGAACGTTTCATACCAACATTTTGGGAAATACACACTCTACAATTTGATCCAAATGTACAGTCGAGGCATTTAATTTCCTACCCATTTCGTACCTTGTCACAGTGACAGTCAATATGAAAGCTTCTAGGACTGTCATATTATTACTATGACAAGGTACGAAATGGGTAGGAAATTAAATTCCTCGACCGTACAAAACTTTTTGACAATTGCACTATTATCTATGTGTGTCTTTGCCCTTATGAGATAGTGAACAAAAAAATCGAACTTTATAGGTAGGTACCGCCTGGTGTCTGAGCTTGGTAAGTACCTACACAAATACTTGAGTTGTCTTATTTAGGACGATATTCCTAATTAAAATTACAAAAGCAGGACTTCCCAACATCAGTATCAAAGTTTTCCAAGTAATACCTACATTATTACAAACCATTTTACTCTCCAAACTCATTGTTTACAACTGCACAATCACAAATAATCAGGCTGCGTTAGATCGGACCCGAAGCCGTCCATTGAGAGTGTAATTCTTATGAATCAGGACCGGTTGCCGGGTTCATTGAGCGATGCTGCGTTCCCGAAAACCTGTGTCGAATAGCACCGAAATAGACTTCCAAGTATATTCAAGTTTCTGTTTGGGTTTACTTTTGGATTGATTTCAGGGATCGGAATAGCGTGTTAGTGACATCGGGTGTTTTAGGTTGTTTAAGTCTAAGTTCAGTAAGTTTGCCTTTAATAAAATATATGTATGAAACAAAGCACAACACATTCTTAACACGTTGAACGCCACGCCAAAAATGTAGTCTTTCCATTGGAGCCACAGGGGTCACCGGTGAGCCTAACCATGTTGAACCATTGGGGCCACGGGGGTCACCGGTGAGCCATCGCGAGCCTTCATTTCAAACCTGTTTTACAGGCCACCGTTCACTTATTCCATCCAAAAACATATGCAGGGTGAGCCGTGTGGCCCTAGAGAAGATACAAATTGCCTTGGTTCTTTTGTACTGTAACGGACTTATGATTTTTTCGTCATTTTGTGAACTTAGGGTTGGCTAACTCGTCATAGGTAAAATATAGTTGAAGACTTGCAAATAAAGATTTTAAATATTGAGTTTGGTAAAAAAATAAATTAAATTAGTTTTTAATGTTTATATTTATTTATTTACCTAATTTTAAGCATATAATACAACTTTTAGTTAAGTTTAAAAATAGGTAACGTCGTCGACTTACTCGCTATTAAGATGGCACTAAAGTTTAAAAAAGCTTGTATTCTTGAGCTTTTCGTAAAACAATTTATCACAATTGGCATAGTAAACTTAAAGATTTATTATATGTAATTATAATTCTTATCAAAAGTAACAAAAGTACAAAATCATAATATATAGTGAATTCTGTCATGGTTTGGCTCCGGAATTGTTTAGAAGGAAGCTACTTTTTATATCGAGGGGGGCATTATCTCCAGATCGACGTCGACGGAGTTGCTATGGGTAGCCCTTTGACACCGGTTTTAGCAAATATCTGGATGGAGCATTTTGAGGTCAGTATAGATCTGCAACCATGGAAGTGAAATTATGGAAGCGGTATGTCGATGATGTCTTCTGCGTTATGAGAGGTGGCAAGCATGAAGTTGAGCAATTATTCCAGTATCTCAATTCCATTCATACTAAAGTCAAATTCACATATGAATTTTATTGGAATCGGAGCGTAGTTTGCCTTTTCTGGACGTGAAGGTGATAGGTCGATATGATGGTTCTTTGGCGCACACTGTCTATAGGAAGCCCACACACACAGACAGGTATTTGAACGCTCTGTCTCACCACCACCCCCGGCAGCTTCAGTCTGTGGTTAATTCTCTAAAGAACAGATCACATGACCTTTGTGACCCTGAATTTCTGGAAATTGAGTTATCGCACGTTCAGGAGGTTCTGAAGAGAAATGGCTACATAATGAACAGACGGCAACCCAAATGAATATCGAGGAAGAAACATTCAGATGTTGTGAGGCGACCAGCATTTTTGCCTTATGTCAGGGGTGTAACGGACAAAATAGGTACGCTTTCGAATAAGTATTCCATACCAACCGTTTATATGCCGTTATCAAAGGTGGCAGGGTATCAAAGGTCGCCTAAGGATGTTTTACCTTATCACACACCGGGCGTTTATAAGATCGATTGTAGCTGTGGTAGTTCCTATATTGGGGAAACTAAACGCACCATAGCGGAAAGGGTCAAGGAACATATCACGGCGAATAAGTCTGCTGTGGCTGAGCATTTGTTGGAGTCTGGACCTAACCACTGGATTGAGCTCCATAACCCGAAAGTCCTCTCAACCGAGCGTATACATCATAGCCGAAAAGTATGTGAAGCTATTGAAATTAAGAAACCTCGGAATTTTAATAAAAATGAGGGGCACGGAATCTCGTCCGCGTGGAATCCCGTGATTTACAAATGTAAGCGTGATGAAATATCCATTTTAAAGCCATTGGATGTTGTGAGTGTTGTATGTAGACCTAGTGACAACCCTAGCCTAGAAGTGAAAAAAGCTTAATTGTCGTTACAAAACTGACATCGAAGATAACATTTTTGTGAGAGTTAAGCTAATTGGGTGTCCCTAGATGTGAAAATGCCCGGATACCAGCCGTACTGATAGTTGCGAGACTTGCAAATGCGGGGTGTGCGGGCGGGTGAGCCGCGGCGTGACCCCGCGGCCCCCGCGGAAGGAAGTTCACAATTCCTTCCGTTCAGGCCACGCGGCTCACCGGTGAGCCTTTTAATGAAACTCGAGTTTTTATGACGTTTAAGCTAGTATCTCCTAATCTATTTTGCTAAATATAATATTCTGCATCCAAAATGCCCAAAATCTCATTTTTGAGAAAATAGCCCATTACTCGATTTCACCATGGCCTCAACGGAAATATCGTGAAGGCTCACCGGTGAGCCGCGTGGCGTCCAACGTGTTAAAACTAAAATACTTACCTACTAAAAACTAACTTAAACTACAACATATAGTTTGCCTAAGTTTGTAAATTATTTCATTTTCATAGAAGTTGTGAAGAATGAAAACGAACCTATTGTATTCAAAATGTTTTTAATTTCCAATGTACGTCATTGAATACTTCTAAATGTATATATTATTTCATGAATGAACTTTTACCAATAGATTATCCAAAATAATGAAGACAATAAAATAGTGCTAGGTTAGGTTAGATATTTTTTGAACTGTTTGTTTACTTTGTTTGCAACGTCTATAAAAATGAAGAAGAAATTTTCACTTTTAGGGACACCCAATTCGTGACATTAAAAATTCTTAATTCCAGCCAGAACTCGAGACCTCTTTCCTAGGTATATTGTATAGTATGAATAAACAATTATTTTATTTTGCAAATAATAAAGTTTGTTGCCAATAAGAACGGGCAGTCTGACCCAGACTGAGGGTCTATCTGTAACGATCGACATATCGTCACCTTATCACACTTACCTACGCATTAACAAGTATAACAGAGATGCAACATATCAAAGGCGGTAGAGCCGCGGTCACCGGCCGCTGCGCCTGCGCCGCAATCTGCCATTCGCTTCATACTCCATTGGTTAGCGTAATAGAAACAAACATTGTTACTTTCATGGCCAACTCTCCACTATAATAGTAAAACTTCTCGTATTTTAACTTGGGCAATGGCAAATAGAATAGAATTGAATTTTATTTTGTACTAATGATACAGGTAAATTCACGAAAGCTGGCACGAATGGATCGATTAAGTGACAGAAAGTATCTATGTGTATGTTTTAATGACAGTAGATACAGGTTGGTATAGGACGACCGCATACACACAATGATAGATGTCATTCATTTCAATCATTCTATTCGTGCCAGCTTTAGTGAATTTACCTGTACATCCTCATCAACATTTTGGTAAATTACAAGAAAATTAAAGTTTGATTAGAGTTACAGAAGGGTGAAACATCACCATCCCTGAATAAAATATGTATAGGTATTCTTGTCAGATATATGTATATAACTTGTTCTTTTATTTTATATCTATTCTTGAGGAAAAGGATAGGGATTTTATTCCAGGATTGTGTGGCCTCAAGTGGGTCAAACGTGCTCAGAATTTGTGTGCTAGCTACATACATAAAAATATCCTATTTATGATTGACTTGATTAACTATCGAGTAAGGACCAATTGTGGGCCGTGTGGTGACGGCAGTAAGAATACATTTGTCATCACCCCAACTCCTCCTGCGGGTGTCGTAAGAATCGACTAAGGGATTGAAGTGTCACTGACCATTATTTGATAAAAGATTGATGATGGGCGGCAGCGTCATCATAGTGGACACATTACAGCGATCGCCAATCCCCTTGCCCAGCGTGGCGATTATGGGCATTTACCTCCTAATGCGTCTATACGCATAGTTAATAGGAGAGGCCTACGTGCAGCAGTGGACTATCATAGGCTGATGATGAAGGACAAGGAATAATTCATATTTAGATGTTTTTTTTCGCGATTTCTTGGTTATCTCCACAGTGAAAGTTACCCAGCGTGACCATCCCTAGCACCCACTTCACTCTTGCTCCCCGACTCTGATGTCACCTGTATAAGCTTCGTTTCCAAATATGTAGACAGATATCTTATGTCCTAACACAGAACTGTGTCACAGCGGCTAGGTTTTTGATTCACTTCCTTAATCACACTTCTCTTGAATTGTTGTTATTCAATTTCCCAGAGCTGACGGAAACGGGGACGGACATCACAATATTCACAATACTATTACGACTTCCAAATAATCTACGTGAATTATAAATAAGCCATGTGATGACGGCAGTAAGAATATTTGTCACCACCCCAACTCTTCCCGTGGGTGTTGTAAGAGTCGGCGAAGGGATTGAGGTGTCACTGACCGTTTATTGAAGATTGATGATGGGCAGCAGCGTCATCGTAGTGGACACATTACTCTTATCACCAACCCGCTTGCCCACCACCGATTATGGGGCAATGGGCATTTTCTCCTAATGCGTCCATACGCATTAGTACCTAATGGGAGAGGCCTATGTCCAGCAGTGGACTGTAATAGGCTGATGATGTGATGATGACGAATAAATTATCAGATCTCCTTTTGAAGTTGCTTATCTTCTCACATCGCAAAAGGTGAATGGTTTCATGGATATGGTATTTAATGTGATGGTATTTAAACCAGGAAGTATACCTACTCTTACGCTAGTAAGGTGGGGTAAGATAACGTTATGAAACTATTTTTTTAACGGGGTAAGCTAAAATGCTACGCCCCAATTTCACAACATTGACAAGTCCTACAATTGTAAATCTACGGTTTCGCCAATAGGGAGCGTCTATAGGCTACAGTTACCGCTTACCATCGGAAGGGCCGTGTGATTGTTTGCCACCAGCATAAAAATTTGTGCAGGAACTTTAATAAATCAGCAGTAAATAGCTACTTTTATGCGAAGCAAAATTACAATTGTCACAAAAATCACGACAATTGTAGCGAAATTCCGACATAAGCCGAACCTCATGTCAAGAATTAATGAAAATTGTACTAAACCTTGCGACAATTGTCACGGGTTTCGGAAA